>CAKNYM010035980.1:0-11992 GCA_932195095.1 Andricus curvator
TATATTATATTAATGGTATATATATATATGCATATAGCACACATATAGCACATAGCACACATTCAGCAAATCTGAAAATAACTTGTGATAATTTTCATTTCAGTTTGGAATGAACAAAAATAACGAAAAAAATATACACAACACTTAGTTTACGACTACCAATTGTAAGAGAAGATGTTATCACCTTAAAATTTATTATCGATGAGATGAAAATCAAACAATTTTCGAACTATGAACAACAAAAATCTATAAATTATCCTCAGTTTTCTTTGTTATCTACGTATATATTATAGAATTACCCAAAAAGGATCGCTTTTTCCTGTGTCTGGAACAGCGTATTTTATTGGTGAGTTCACTTGATATTCCAGGATCATTATTTCTTCGTCTTCTGCATCAACATATTCGTCAAATGATTGGCCACTATTATCATTTAAACTAAAATTCAGACAACTACTGTTGCTCTCTTTTATATCCTCATTTGTCGTTTTCTTATTACGATTTTCAGAATTAAAAAATGGACTTATTTCACTGGGTGCACTGTTAACATTACTAGTTTTTCCAATTTTTAATAACATGCTATAAAGCTCCTTCTTAGATGAAAAATTGTCAATGCTTTGAATCGGAACTATTTTTTCACTGAAGTTGCAGCTTGATAATAAATGTATTGGTCTTTCATTTTGATCGTCAAAAGACGAATCTTTCGAACCATGGAGAGTATCACCATTGGGAACGTTTTCCTCCATAAAAGTTTGCACTTGTACGGATATGAAATTTTCTTTCTCTGGACTTAAATTCGTAGTCGTGTTTAAATATTTGTTTGCAAGTAAGTCTTTCGTAGTCTGCATTAACTCGTCAGATTTTTGTCTTTCTTTATCTCCATGCTTTCTTGATTTTATCGTAATACTTTGATGCCTCGTAACACCTTTGGAAATATTTTTTTCATTTTTATTGTGAAACACTCCATCAGTTTTATTAAATAAAATAATTTTGTTAGATTTTGTTACATCTTGATTTTCAGAACCACTGACTGCTGGTCCTTCTACGTCTTCATTCAAACAGCATAACTTTACATTCGAATCTATAAGTTGAAATGATATGGGTGATGAAATCCTTAAATTTGAACTAATCTCTGAAGCAAGCAAAACCCCGTCCCAAATCCTAAAACCAGATTCAGTTTGAGCATCCGAAGTTTCTTCGTCTTTAACATATCCTGACATGTCAGCTTCAAAGACATTGCTAAGTTTGAAATCAGGTCTAGAAACACCGAGAATATATTTGGTATTGGAATCTAACAATGTTCCTTCATAGCGTTCACCTAAGGAACTAATATCATTTCGGACCCTTAGGCTATACTCATGAAGATTCTCCAATTTGTGTTTAACGTTTGTCGGAAAGTTCGTATGCGAAGAATGGCTAAAGCTGCATATATAGTCGTGAAATCTAAAGTTTCCAGAATCACAATGATGATAGAAAAGGCAAGGAGCCGAATGTTGAATGACCAAAGGGACGCCATTAGTGACATGTCTTAGACACGCGAGTAATTCCAGTACGCCAACGCAGCCAATTAGCACGGACAATAAGAGACCCATCTCTCGTCTTCTGATGAATACGTGTTTCTGCGTGAACTTTTTCCGTTTGTAGAGTTAGATGCCTAATTTACTTCTGAAATTGTAGCTTATTACGGTCATTTAATTTTGTCAATGATTTACTCAATTAAAAATATAAATACTGAAATATTACATAGAAATATATAATTTGTCAATCCCAATTGTGTATATGAAATTAAATATATGAAATTTTGAAATTAATTTATATCATAAATTCGAAGTTAATAATTTCATACGCGGATTGAGGACATTGCGATGTTTTCTCAAAGTGACACCTACGCTCCCATTTGCGATTACAAGAATCCGTTACTTCCCTATTGAGATGCACTCCATACCGCTGGGTGGAAAGTACGTAGCGCACTGTTTTATTTTCCGCGAACGAACTGCGACCGAACAAACTGTACTCGCTGGCCGATGTAACTTTTAGGTTGACGAGGGCGTCCGGCTAAAGGCTAAAGTTAGATCAAATGTCCCTGGACACAAATTGTTTCCTTACTGACGCACGATCGATGAGCATGCAATAATAATTAACGTAGAACTAGTTGGCAGAGTCGTCGCAATGTATTTTCTGTTTCTTTGTGGCAGGACCGGTGCGTAATAGGGTGCAATGTGTGCGGGGCACACGGGCGGCCAAGTTTGGCTCTTGGTGGGGGGCGGTCAAACTGCACTGAATATGGGGACGGCGATTTGTCAAGCTCAGCTTAGAAAGCAGCACCGTGAGTGGAGATATACCTTGTACACAAGAACAAGGCATTGTCTACGGTTTCCTTAGTTTTTTTTTATTTGGAAAGCGATTTGCTCCTTTATTTGTACACCCAAATGCCACATGCACACCTGGCATTTCGAAAATAGTGCTTGAAGCAATTCCCTTAACGCTGCGTTATGAATGGTTATGAAGGACTGATATAATTCGAATAGCAGACGTTACCACCGTTGGAACCGTCGTCTTGTGTATCTCCACGCGCACTAGCGACCCTAGCGGCCGCAAGTATCAGTCGCCGTCCCCATAAGCGGCACCAACAAGGGTTTGGTCGTTAACAGGCGACTACTATCTTTAATCTTAACGCAATAAAGTTTCTAAGTGGGCCTTTGCTCGTGCGTTTGTCTTCTGGGATTTCACCCTCGATTTTCCCTGAATTTTTATCTGGAGCCCATTTTTTTCCAGTAATAAATTATTTCTAGGTTCAGGAATATTTGAATGTAGACTTTATGATGGTCATTATATATATATATATATATATATATATATTTCTAAGTGGGCCTTTGGTCGTGCCTTTGTCTTCTGGTATTTTCCCATCGATTTTCCCTGAATTTTTATCTGGAGCCCATTTTTTTCCAGTGATAAATTATTTCTAGATTCAGGAATATTTGAATGTAGACTTTATGATGGTCATTATATATATACTAATCTTTGAGGTCCTTTAAAACTGTATCCATAATCTTCCAGCAAGAAGTATTCCTTGGACAAATAATTGCTGTGAATTTACGAAATTGGAAGTAGAACTACGTTAAATAACTTTTTTATAACACGTGCACAAGAAGCCCCTCTTTTCGTACTGAAACATATGCCAAAAGTTACACTTTTTAGTAAGGTATGAAAAAAAGTACTGCGCATGTGTAAATCAACCATAGTTTCCTTTCGACACACTAGTTACCTTTTTCGCATACTTTTTTAATACGCTAGTCACTTTTTGTATACTTTGGTTACCTATGACAACGAGTGAGAATTACGGTCAGGCATTTTCTAGTCGTGCTCAGTTATTTGTTTTGATGTGAAAATATAAAAATGAGTTCGAGTCGTAACACTTTTAGCAAATAACTATTTTAGATTAAAAAGAAGCTTGTTCTCTTCATAATTAAATATTTTTAATTACTATGTTTACCATTATTATTCTTCATTTTATTTGTAATACATTTCGGAAATATTTTTTGGTTCGGGAACAGGTTTAAATTATTTTTTTTTTTTTGCATATATGTCAGATCTTGAGAGATATTTAAAATTATTTATTTTTTGCTTATAGATATGCGAAACATCGGAAGTATTTTTTTTTCCTCCCGGGGGGCTTTGCCAACCCCCCACCCCCGCACTCTGCATACTTGTCTCCAATAGGACTTTTTCTGCATTTCTTATAAAAAGTAGTATGTGACACTCGTGTAAAAAAGCGGACATCCATGAAGGTTGTGTAGTTGACATCACAACCTTCATCAAAAGTCCGCTTTTCCACACTTGTATCACAATGCACTATTTTAATGGTTTTACTCAAAAAATCTTTGAATACTGAAATATATATATTTTAGGCTCCGAACCCGAAAACGCCCAATGGGCGTTTAAACCGCACGCACCTAGGAGTGGCCATTTCTAAATGCCCCGAACTAGGTGAGAGCGCTTTTAAGTGCACCGACCTAGGTGTGGGCATTCTCAAATGCACCCACCTAGGTGGGGCAAAACTGAAACGTCCCGAACCCGTTCTAGTTGTCTTTAGATACAGAGAACACGTTTTGGGGAATATAAAAATTTCTTCTTGTGATAAAAAACTAGTATGTTTGTTGAGGCACTTTCTGAAGCACACAATCCTGGTAAAAGTCAAGGATGAAAAAAAAAGTTATCATATACAAGATAACTAATGTTAAAAAGTGATAAAGACGATTTAATTACTATTGTTATTGTTAATGTCATGTCAACATTTGCTAAACATTTTTAATAAATATTAGGTACATAACTATTCATAATTTTTACTTTATTTAGATTTTTTAAGATAACATTTCTTAAACAAATAGCCAATGTAATAATAGTAAAATTATTCCAAGTTACCAGAGAATATAAATTTTCAACTAAAAAGTTAATTTTCAACAAATAATTTGAATTTTCAACAAAATATTTAGATTTTCAGTTGAAAAAATTAATTTTTAACAAAAAAAAACGAATTTTCAACTAAAGTTATTAATCTTTAACCAAAAAATGAACTTTTCAGAAAGTAGTTCCACTGAGAACTGAAATGTTTAACCTAAAAATATGAATTGTAAACAAAAAGATAATAATTAATATGTAAAAAACAAAATGTTTTAATTAAAAGTCAAAAATATTTGCATTCAACCAACAGAAACGAATTTTCAACAAAATGCTTGAATTCTCTACTAAATCATATTAATTTTCAATTGCAATTTTCAGTTGCATTTTTAAATAAAGAAACTTATTTAATAATAATATATATTCAACGTATATTGATCATATTTTAAATCTCATTGATCGTTGTTTTTGAATTTTTTTGAAAATGTGAATCTATTATTTGTACATATTATATTACTTTTTAGTAATTTTTTCTCATTGGATGGGCGTTGTTTAGTGATATATTACCAATTTTTGTAAAGTGAATAATAACAATTTTATTGGGTTTATCGCTTTTTTATATTAGTTATCTTTCTCATTATACCTGTTATTTTCTTTCATCCTTGACGTTGACAAAACTTTTGTGCTTTAGAATGTGCCTCAATAAAAATACTAGTTTTTTGTCACAAAAATGAATTCTTATTTCTCCCGAAACGCGTTCTTTGTATCTAAAAGAATTTTAAGTGTAAAAATGAATAGGTGTAATATTACATAACTGATACTTTTAGAGACATATATCTCCTCAAAATATTTAAAATGATTTTTACATTCTCATTCTAATGACAAGGTATTGGTTTTATGTAAAATTTGACATAGTCGGTTTTCATCAAATCTCCACGTTTTGAGACCCCCTGAGCTAGAAAAAACGATTTTTACGAAGGTGTCTGTCTGTCTGTAGTCTGTCTGTCTGTAGCCACGATAACTTTCGAAAAAATGATCAGATTTGATTGAGCTTTGGCACACTTTTTTATGGCCGAAAAATAGAGAACGAGTTCGTTAACCAGCTATTTTGGATGAAAATCCAAAAAGTGAGCACATTTTGAAAATGTTTGAGACCACTTTTTTGGAAGATTTGAAAATTCTATGTACGGTTATTAGTAGTACGCAAAATGACGAACAAAATATTATTATGACTTTTCGTGATAACAAAAAAATTACTGGAGTTATAGCATTTTCAAAATTCCAAAAAACAAACGAAAATGAACATTTTAAGCCGAAAAACGGACGATATGAAAAAAAGTCAAGAGGAGAAAAACGTTGATTCCTGAACACCCTATAATATTTTCATGACAACTTTTTGAATTTTTTGAAAAATAAAAAATTCAAATTTTGATCGCACAAAAAATTAATGAAAAATCAAAAAAGCCATTTTGCTGTAAAACTATGCAAGATACCAGAAAAGATCATCTCACCAAAATTGTGCACCTAAAAAAGATCTACAAATTTCTTATCATTCACTTTTTGATATGACGCGTAGTTTTTGTTTTATTCGTAAAAAACAGCATTGAAAATAGAAAAATCAAATTTTCAGACGAATATTACCAGCTACGAAAAAATGATCAAAACAAAATTTGTTCATCCAAGGAAGAGGTACAAATTTATTGTGACTCATATTTCGATAGGATGCGTGGTTTTTGTTTTATTCGTGAAAATAACATTGACAGTAAAAAAAATCAAATTTTTGAAAAAACAATGCAAGGTACGAAAACATATAAATGAACAAAAATTGTGCATTCAAAAAAGACTTACACACCCGTAATCAATTTTTGTGGTAAGAATATATTCAAAATGAAAAAATTAACTTTTTTGATAAACGGCACAAGCTAAAATAAAATGTTAACTCATAAAATTTGTCGCCTGAATTATATCATTACTTTTCATTTGAAATCAAATACAAATTTAGTAATTTGTATATGAAGAACATATAACACGAAGCACAAAGTGCGCGCTCAGTGTATTTACCAAATCGCACGCCGTAAGTGCGCTCAAACTTTTTTGTTTCTATCATACGGTTCAAATGATTTTCAAATCAAATATCGAGCGCGAAGCGCGAGTGTCTGGATGAGAATGTGTTCCTTAAGGTCGATAGAACCTTGAGTAAATAAAGTTCCTTTTCAGTCTAAAATAAAAATAAATTTAACAATCACTTAATATGTAGAGGTTTTGATAATTTTATAATATTTGCAAACAAACTTCTTCTTTTCATCGAAGTCGAACACGAAGTTCAGAAATCCTGAGGAGCCGAGCGTAAAGCGCGATGCAAATACGCCCGAGCGCGTAGCGCGAGGTAAACACATAATCGAGCGCGAAGCGCGAGATCCAACAGTCGCGCGCTCTAGGCGCGCTCAAACTTGCGAGCGAAGCGAGCCGCGCTCGAAGCGCGCCATGAGAATGTGCCCGCGAAGCGGGCAGATTTTTTTATTATTAAATTGGCTATCTGTTTAAGGAATGTTACTTTGAAAAATCTAAATAAAAAAACTAATGATAGTTATGTTCCTAATAATTATTGAAAATGTTTTTGTAAAAATAAATTTCTTTATTTAAAAATGCAACTGAAAATTGCAATTAAATCAAGACCGAGCTTAGTTAATTCATTTCATCTAGTAGATCTGGCCCTTAACAAATTATTTTATTTGGACGCTTAATTTATTTTAACAACGATAATGGTAACAAAATATATTTCTTATTATATAGAATGAAAATGTTCGATTACAGAACACTATAACTTGAAGAAGGTTGCCAATGAATTAATGAAATTTATAGGTCTTATTTTCAACACTAATATCTCTAAACTGACCAAAGAATTTTTGAAACTATTCATCTCATTTGTTTGGCACTTTATACTTTTTTTTTTAAATGCGTTTGTTATAGCAAAACTTCGTTTGTTCAAATAATTCAAAGTTTATGTAGAAATAGAAAATAATAATTGATTGATCTTTATTTAAAAATTCAACTGAAAATTGCAATGAAAAATTAATCTGTTTTAGTAGAGAATACGAGCATTTTCTTGAAAATTCGTTTCTGTTGGTTGAATGCAGTTATTTTTGATTGCTCATTAAAACATTTTGTTTTTATAAATATTAATTATTATATTTTTGTTTACAATTCTTTTTTTTTAGGTTAAAAATTTTATTTGAAAGTGGAACTACTTTCTGAAAAATTCATTTTAACTTTAGTTGAAAATTCGTTTTTTTTTGTTAAAAATTAATTTTTTTAACTGACAATCTAAATATTTTGTTGAAAATTCAAATTATTTGTTGAAAATTAACTTTTTAGTTGAAAATTTATATTCTCTGGTAACTTGGAATAATTTTACTATTATTACATTGGCTATTTGTTTAAGAAATGTTATCTTAAAAAATCTAAATAAAGTAAAAATTATGAATAGTTATGTACCTAATATTTATTAAAAATGTTTAGCAAATGTTGACATAACATTAACAATAACAATAGTAATTAAATCGTCTTTATCACTTTTTAACATTAGTTATCTTGTATATGATAACTTTTTTTTTCATCCTTGACTTTGACCAGGATTGTGTGCTTCAGAATGTGCCTCAACAAACATACTAGTTTTTCATCACAAGAAAAAAATTGTATATTCCCCAAAACGCGTTCTCTGTATCTAAAGACAACTAGAACGGGTTCGGGACGTTTCAGTTTTGACCCACCTAGGTGGGTGCATTTGAGAATGCCCACACCGAGGTCGGTGCACTTAAAAGCGCTCTCACCTAGTTCGGGGCATTTAGAAATGCCCACTCCTAGGTGCGTGCGGTTTAAACGCCCATTGGGCGTTTTCGGGTTCGGAGCCTAACATATATATATGGGGCATAATTTCTGAAGTGTACCCGCCTCGAAAATGAAAGTTGTCCGATCGGGCTAAAAATTGGCCCAATTGTAGTCCTATTAGATAGTACTCCTCACACCAAAAATTAATTAATTTTGATAATTATTTATCAAAGTGGAGGGGGTACAATTTTTGGGTTTTTCAAGCAAAGCCTTAGTTTCAAACGTTTGTAACTTTTGTCCTATTGCCTTAAACAAAATTTCACCTCAAATATTTTTGATAGATTTTTTCACAAACTTTCTGGTGGTGATAACGATTTTTGGAAAAAGTCAAAATTTGACCCGAATTTTTGAAAATCAAAAATAAATTTGACTTTTTTTCAAATACAGGCACTTTTTTTTTCTTCAAAATATTTTTAAAAGAAAGCTGAGATTTTTTCCTATAAGACCCCCAATTTTCAGAGTGGCAAATTAATTCGTCTTTGAGTAATAGAACGATACGTAAACAAGATGCCGTGATGGGGCGGTTGGCGCGCGATTTCCCCTAGTGCGCTCACGCCGAGGATCTTTGTGCAACGCTTTAGTGCCAGTTTTTCAAGTTAAGTAATATTATATAGTAATATTATGTGTCTTTCTGTTTGATTTTTTGGTGATAGTTTCAACAGTTGTTTTCTTTGCAGGCCTCTTTTGCGGTTTCTGTTTTTTGCCATTCGAGAAGATGTCGTATTTCTCAGAGGACGAAAACTTCTTGAGTTGAAGTTTTCCATTTTGAGTGGGAATGAAAGCGTGATACTGTAATGTACCTGGTATAGTGACAGCTTTGTCAAATCTGGCTTTCAGTAATTCGGTGGCTAAGGCATGATTTTCTTTGCTGCTGAAAAAAATTTCGGTTTCCTTACAGTTACTCTTTGCCCACTGAAACAAAGCATGGGGAGTGAGTATGTGATTTTTCGGAGAACATTGTAAGCTTGAACGTGCTGCTTGTCTCTTTATATTCGCTCCTATACCATCACATGCACCCTTACCATGAGATGTACCATGGAAGTGCCATTCAGCTTGGATACCAAAATCTTCTTCATGGGCTTGGAGATTAACAAAGCTACTCTTATTTTTAAAATGTTGCCCTGCACCATCAGTGAAATAGTAAATTTTCTTTGGCCTGAAATGAGTTTTCAAGTAATCTACTATTATCATTTGATACTCGTGAACAGCCACCGTGTCGTGAGCTAAGTTATCAGATATGATTGCGATACTTACGTGCTTGAGCTCTCCATCTTTTTTATAATAAATCACCACAGTGAATATTGTAGCTTGGTCGTTATTCCAGTGGAATGATTGCGCTGCATTCTGAATTATGAAGGCGTAATTCTCAGCGAAATCGAAGCAAATCAAAAACTCCCCGGGCAATAAATGTTCCTTCAGGTTTTTGAAAAAAGATGATTGCTCCTTTGAAATAAAGTGATGAGTTTTTAATTTCAACAGCCTTTCACATAAATCATCTAGGAATTCATCAGTATCCATTACCAGAGTTTTCAGACTACATCGGTCGGTCTGTAACCAAATTTCAAATCTCACTTCATTTATACAATGTTCATCAAAAGCTTTTGTGATGTTATCTTTCAAGTTCGCAGTACCTGGACAGTTTTCACACTCTCCTAAATGACAGGAACTTGAAGAGTTAGGACATACAATAGCATCCAGACAGTCGTGATAATTTGTGAGCACCATGTCAGTATCCTCTGTTAAATGTTGAATATTTATTTCATTTAACATCAACTTGACATTCTCATGATGCACGCAAACGCACACATTATGAGTGCCACTGCTTCCTGCTAGAACACAATGACGAGGTCTGAGTTTTGTGAATTTCGAAATACTGATCTTCAGGCCTACGTGTTCTGACGTAAATTGAGCATATAACTCGTTGAGATTACACAGTAGTAACCTTTTCTGAACATGTGAACGAGTTCCATCATCATTCTTGATCGACACAAAGTCTTTCATCCCTGGCATCATTCGACTTATGTCATCGCGTTCGTAAAAGGTTTCCACTAGAGTTTCAGTTTCAGGAGTCAATGCTCTTCCTCTTTTTGGATTCGGAAGCGTAAGAATTCCATGCTCTGAAACTAATTTTTTGATAGTTCTTGCTTTTCGCTCTGATGTATTGAACACCTGCATCAGTTTTCTTCGTCCCCAAGATTTTGGCGCAAGCGAAAGAAGTTGAAATTGTTCTTGAAGATCTTTAGAGGCATTGCATTTTTCGATGATTTGATCAAGTACTTCAACACCAGCTTTATGATATTTGTTTTCACACTGCAGCTTGGTGTCCAAGACATCTAAATCTTCTTCGCTGTCACATAGCTGATCTTCATCATCGTCAGAAATCATTTCATGATCCTCATATTCTACCTTATTTCTACCAGAAGGCTCTGCAACATCTCCAAAGTTCAAGGATGATGTTCCCGCTGAGTTGATGAGTTGGTATCTACATGAACTGCAAATTCGAGCTCCTTCTGGTAGTGTAGGCAATTTCAAACGCAAGTCCTGAGAAACACAACGGAGTTTAAACTTAGTTGATTTATGCCTCACTTTTTGAAAAGGATTAATACATCTACTCTTCCAAATTTTAATCACTTTTTCAGAGGGCATCGTGCAAAAAGTATTTTTTTTAAATTGAAAAAAAAATTTTTAGAAGAGAATGACCAAAGTCACGATTTTTCCAAAAATACAATTATGAGAATAATAGATAAAGGAGAATAAGAATGAGAAAATGAAGAATAAAATAAATTTACGTACAAACCTGCTTCGATAAACTCGATTTCAGATCAAATCTGCGAGTAAAATACGAATATTAAATTCCAGTTTCTTATACTGTTAAAAATTATCTTCTCTTGTGAGAATGACAACCATCTAGTGGCAGACAGCCATCTAGTGGCAGAAGTAGGAAGTGAAAAATGCGCGGGTAAATTCAAAAGATATATATTCTCACTTCTAATTTTTAAAGCATATTCCCAATTAATTTTACACTGACCGTAATGCAGGCGTTGTTAATTTCACCCTGAAAATGCAGAGAGCAGTCATTCTTGTAGCATATAATATTACTTAACTTGAAAAACTGGCACTAAAGCGTTGCACAAGGATCCTCGGCGTGAGCGCACTAGGGTAAATCGCGCGCCACCCGCCCTATCACGGCATCTTCTTTACGTATCGTTCTATTACTCGAAGACGAATTAATTTGCCACTCTGAAAATTGGGGGTCTTATAGGAAAAAATCTCAGCTTTCTTTTAAAAATATTTTGAAGAAAAAAAAGTGCCCGTATTTGAAAAAAAGTCAAATTTTTTTTTGATTTTCAAAAATTCGGGTCAAATTTTGACTTTTTCCAAAAATCGTTATCACCACCAGAAAGTTTGTGAAAAAATCTATCAAAAATATTTAAGGTGAAATTTTGTTTGAGGCAATAGGACAAAAGTTACAAACGTTTAAAACTAAGGCTTTGCTTGAAAAACCCAAAAATTGTACCCCCTCCACTTTGATAAATAATTATCAAAATTAATTAGTTTTTGGTGTGAAGAGTACTATCTAATAGGACTACAATTGGGCCAATTTTCAGCCCGATCGGACAACTTTCATTTTCGAGGTGGGTACACTTCAGAAATTATGCCCCATATATATATATATATATATATATATATATATATATATATATATATA
>CAKNYM010035981.1:0-17165 GCA_932195095.1 Andricus curvator
AAAAGGGTAATATAATAATTGAATAATTGATTTTGGTAGTGTGTTGTAAATTATTGAGATTTTTGGTAATCAAAAAATACAATACCTAAAAATTAATTGGGAAATTAGAGAAAAATTCGAAAGAAGGTGACTTGCAATAAGGTCCCGTAAAAGGTCCCGTAAAAGGAATATGGTTTTTCATAGGTTTCTAAAAATAGACACTGTTCTATGTTAGCATAAGAAGGGCCCCTTCGGTCTCCTCCACTTAAAAAGTCGTGTTGGAATCGGACCTACCCTGCAGTCCTAAGGGATGCGTTAGTTGTAATCTTACCTTCGCTACGGCAAGTCTGTTGAACTCATATTCTTAAATAACGTGACTGCATGGATTTACGAATCCAGATATTGGAATTAATTGTTTATTTATATTTGAAGTATCAAGACCGTCACAGACTGATGGTTGCCAAATTTAAGAATTTTATAATTTTATGCCTTTTACAATTTTTCATGTGTCCTATTAATTAATACCAATTTCAAAAGTAGATGCGAGAGTAGATGATAATAATTTCGAATAAATTTTAATACTGAAATGCTTTCAAAACTCGATTCGCTTCCGAAGCTTTATAAGATTTTTTTATTAGTATACTTTTAAATTTAATCCAGAATAAATTGTATAATTGACCAAATCTGCACACGTTATTTCATAAACCACCTCCATAAAAATAATTCAGGACATGCTTTCGATTCACAAGCATTTAAATTTATTCATTTCTTTACAAGATTTTGAAATTATTTCCATGTTAAATTTTAAAGAAAGTCGAGTTTAAATAAAGTCTAGTTTGGAAATGTCAAATTTCTTGAAATTAAACAATCTTGAAAACTCGCTTGAAAGGAATTAAATTTCAAAGCTAACTACTGAGCGCTATGAAATTAAGGAAGTACGTTTGAGCACCAGTTTTTTAAATTTCAAGCCAAGTTTAAGTGTCTTTCTGCAATAAATTCAAAATTTAAAATCATTTAATGCTTCCTTCTTCCTCAAAAATTATGTTCCTTCCGATACCAAATTGAAGAAGAAATCCTTTAAAATTCAATTGTAACATTAATTAACTCTTTCGGGCCTATATTTTATTTTGCAGGAAAAATCCTTGAAACTAGGGTCAGAATTTTTGATAAACTTGAGTGCCTCAAATAGAAGTTTGTATTTGCCAAAAATTGTAACTGAATTTTTTAAGAAGTTACTCAAAAACTTACAGAAAACAAGTTTGAAAAAATGTTAGTATCTTTTATAATTTAGCACAAAAATATTGATTAAAATTTTTTTAAGAGTTTGAAAAATATTAAAGACTTCATTTGTGATCCAATTGGATGATTATTCCAATTTCACCACACTTATAATTCTTTCATCTTTTAAATTAGTGTTTTATCATTAATTTATTTATGCTTTGAAAAGGAGAGTACACCCAAAATGATAACTTTACATTGATTGAGGAATTCCGCAAAAAAGTTTCTCTTCATAATTTAAAATTATCCTTGAAATAAAATAAACATTTTGGGATTTTTTTATAGATAAAATACAATTTTTTAATAAATCAATTAATAATAAAATTATTATACAAGACATCCATTATAGGATACTATTCAAGTTTTAAACTTATTTGTTAAGAAGATCGCTGAAGTCATTCACATTGAATTGGAGAAAATTATACTCTCTTTTGAATCAGCGATATTTCAATGAGAATTGATAATTTACTTAAACATCAGTAACTTTATCAACTGACAAATAAGTCAATAACATCTGGAATTTCAAATGTTTTTTTACTGATTTTTAGTGGATTTTCTCTGATTGAAATAAAGATGAGTCACTACTTTCCAATAAAACTGAGTGATTTTTAAACTTAGAGATAGTATCTATTAGGCCGGTTCGTTTTCCAACTTCTTTTTCTGATGAATATTGATACCCCGAAAAAGTTGTCCACCCATACCACCTTTTTACATGCAAAACCTTTTTTTGATCAAACAATATCTTTTGTTGGATCTTTGGACTTGAAAATACCAAATTTTGAAAATAAAAAAAATTTTACCGATTAGTTCCAAAATTCTGGCGAATTGTTAATATATATTTATTATTACTAGTAAATAGTGATATGAAATTATAAAATCAAAATAGAATTTTTTGTTCAATTTTGAGTTTTGTGAAAATGTGCAAAAAACATGTTTTCTTTGTATTGAGTTAAATGCACACTTTTTTTTTGAAAAAGTCATATGTCGAACCTGAAATTTCTTAAGCTTGAACCAAAAAATCATGTTTTTATTTTTATTTCATGTAAAAAATTTGTTGTGGTATTTAAAACGTACCAAAATCGCACCAACAAATCCAATATCCCAAAAAGTTCTAAATCACGATTTTTTTTCGAAAAAAGCAGAATGATAACATATTTCTTTGGTCCAAACTGAAAAAATTTTAGGTTAGACATTTTTTGCACATTTTCAACAAATTCTAAATGGAGCAAAAAATTGTCCTTTTTGATTTTATAATATTATATTAGTGTTCACTAGAAATAATCGTAAATAAAAAAAATGCCAAAATTTTTGAACCAACAGGAAACGTTTTTTTTGAGTTAAAAATTTTTTAATTCCAGAGAACGAACAGAAGATACTGTCCGATTGAAAGAAGGTTTTGCAGGTGAAAAGTTGGATATGGTCATCAATCCGGAACCAGGTTTTTGAAATTCCGTGTCCCTAAAAAAACATAGAATATACTTGGAATTGTAACTAGTTTCTGTTGAATACTGAAATGTTCAATTCAAAATAAATAATGGTAAATAATATTATACAAAGAAAAATTCTAAACAAGGTAGAATTATTTGAATTCCAAGACAGTTCTACCATGTAAAGAATAGAATAATAATATAAATGAATAGTTTGTCTTTTACGATGATTTATTAAAATAGATTTTGAAATATATCCCTCTGGAAGATTAATTTCATTAGGATTGTCCTCGGAATTTTCACATCAAGTGATTGATCGAAAAACGAATTTCAAAATATTTTAGTTCTGCCCGCCCCTGCTCTCAGCTTTGGAAGTAAGCGTCATTTCGAAGGCGGTTTCATTGAGAAGAGATAGCGATGAGTTTGAGAAAGAGCAGACTACTTCGATTCGGTTCAAGATCTACACGTATTTACTACCAATTTTATGATCTTCTCTTTTCTTTCCACTTTTATTCATGTCTCGAGGAGTGCACAGTGCACACATGGCCAGTAAAAACCTTATCAGCTCCATTTAAATTTAGGTTTCTGAATACAAGACATTTCTGGACATTGAACTCGAATAATCATTGCAAATATATTAAGTATTTTCGCAAATTAATAATTTTTTAAATAATTTATTTCAGGGTCGGATTGGAATAGAAATCTAGCAGGTGGAGAAGGGGCATGGCCCCTTGGCGGCTGTGAATAAATGACGTACTCTTTATATTTAAATTAGCAAAATATAACTGATTGTCGCTTGAATTCTACTAATTGCTGTAGATAGAATACCGTTACTGGCAGTTGGTAAAAATATACTGATTCAATTAGTAATTATTGTTACACGCATGCGCACTATCCAAACTCGTAATAATTGATTTCTCAAACATTTTTAGTGTAAATGGTCATACACAAATGACTTCTAATGCAAGCAATATTTTATTTAATTACTGACATTCTTTATGAAAAGTGCAAGTTCAGTATTATATTATTATACCATTAAGCCATATCCCTTTCGGGGTAAGCGTGACTCACTTAGTGAGGAAGGAAATTGTAGGAGGCGGTAATGGGAGTGGGGGGGGGGGGCAGGTATAGATTTGTAGATTGATCTAGAATTTCCATGTTGTTTAATTAAATAACACGTTCGTTCCGCAAGACTGCTCCGACCCAGGTTGCTGATCAATCTCTCTAGCGATCACCCCAGGCAAAGAGCTTCACAAAGTCATCATGTAAAGCTCTCCACTCGTGCCCATTAGTATCCAAAGTTTTTTGTTAGAGGTTTCATTCACGCCACTGACGAATAGTGATAATAAGAGAAAACGACAGGCAAGAAACAGGATGCAGTCCGAAATGAAAAAGTGTGCAGTGGAAAATTATGTCAACTTTATTTTCTAAGCAAAATTTCCAGTTTTTTAACCTAATATTTATAAAGTATTAAAAATGAACTTCAATGCTTATTTAAACTACTATTTTTTAGTTTACATATAAATGATCAAAATTCCTATTTATTTATCGCGCGCCTCACCCGATTCCCCTCTTCACCCCCTTTTCAACATAAATGCGAACTAAATCATTTGAACCCAAAAAGAAAATCCAACTATTTTTGGTTGAAAGTTAGTTCTTTTCAATTAAAAAGTCTACTATTATGTTTTTGTTCAAGAATGAATCTTTTTGGTTAAAAATGTATTATTTTGTTTTAAATTGAATTCATTCATTGAAAAATCAACGCTTTTGTTAAAAATTTCTCTTTCTAATTAATCAAATTAATCTGTTTTGATTGAAGACTAACTTTTTTGTTAAAAATTAACGTTTTTGGATTAAAAATTCAACTGTTTTATAGAAAATTCGTATTAACGGTTAGAAAACTCCACAATTTTGTATAAAATTCAACTATTTGGCCAAAAGTTGAAGTATTTTGTTGAAAATTGATTTTTGTATTCGAAGATTCATCATTAAAATTGAAAATTCATTTCTTTGGTTAAAAATTAAACTATTTTGTTAAAATTTTGTTGTTGTTAAAAATTATTGTTTTCAGCTGGTAATTTAACTATTCCCATTTTCTTTGAAAATTTATCTATTTTAGTTGGAAATCTCTTCTGGTTGAGGATTCAACTATTTTGTATAAAATTATCTTCTTGGTTGAAAATTCATCTATTCGGCTAGAAAATTATTTATTTTGTTAAAAATTTGGGGGTTTTCATATTTTTTCATCGTCTTTTTGGTTGCAAATTCAAATATTTGATGGCAAATTCAATTTTTTTCTAAAAAGTTTGTCTTTTTGGCTTAAAAGTTCAACATTTTGAATGAAATTTTTTTTCTTTATCAACTGAAATTTTTTCTTCCCTGAAAGTGCGTGTTTTTTATTTGAAAATTAATTTCTTTTAGCAGAAATTGCATCTTTTTGGTTGAAAATGAAACGATTTGGATCTGAAAATTCATCTCTTGGGAGAAATTTCATATTTTTGAGTTAAAAATAAAACTGTTTGGTTGAAAATGAATCTGTTTTGTTGAGGATACAACTATTATGTAGAAAATTCGACTTTTTTGAATTAGTTGAAATGTCTTTCATTAAAAATTAAAATCTTTTTTGTTGTTTGTTAAAATATCAACTTTTACGTTTTTTCGAACAATTCACATACTTAGTTGAAAATTCATGTATTTGTTGAAAAATCGTTTTTTTTTTGTAGAAAATTAATTTTTTTGCTTGAAAGTTCAACTATTTGGCTAAAAAATTATGGATTTTGTTGAAAATTTGTCTATTTTGTTTTTTTGGCTGAAAATTCGGGGCCCGCTCGATACTACATACGTCGAATCTACACATAATGAACTCTGCAAATTAAGTGTACACAATAAACTCTACACATTTATTCTACACATGCAAGTCTCCACGTTTAACTCTCCAACTTTATATAAATAAATGTCCTCAGGACTGTACACATTAACTGTGCACATTAAAGTGTACACGCAAAAACTCTGCACATTAAACTCTACACGCTAACCGCGAAAATTCTAAAGCTCCAACATTAAAATCTACACGTTTAACTCTGCACATTTAACTCTACACTCTATATACTGTCACAATATACATTTTCCTGATAAAAAGCCTGCAAATTAAACTGGGCACATTAATGTCTACACGTTAGTCTACATAAAAAAACAATGCACATTAAACTCTACACGATTAAATCCACACGCTATTATCTACACTAGGGTCGTCCAAAAAACGCTTTTCGAGCTACAGGGCAAGTCCCCCCCCCCCCAAAAAGTTTCCATTTCCGGAGAAAAAAAATCCCTAATTTTTTTTTTTCGAAATTCGAAAAACACGTGCCACGGGGCACTTCAAAATCCCATTTAATTAACATGAGGAAATTTTGGATTTTCGAAAAATTGAACTCATACCCGTGCAGAAATATAAACGTGGGCCTGGTAAGGCACTGACCAGTTTTCCATACTTCTGACGTGGCCCTGGTCGGGTAAACTGGCAAGGGCCATACATGGCGTGTAACCCTTTTGCAGATCTTTGCCCCACTTAGGGAAAACTTGTCAGCGCCTGCCCAGCTTTTCTGGGCTTTGCCCCACTTTTAAAAATTATAATAATAATAAACAAAAACTTTCCTTATGAAAGAAAATTTATTTTATTCAGTATAATGCTACTGAAAATACATATTAGATTATAATTGTTCAGTCTTTGATGGTACAAACGAACTCTTTTCGAAGACCAACAATATTTTAGCAATTTGTTTGAATTGTAATGGACATTTTGTCAACTTTTCAGTAGAGCGAAAAAACATTCTGTAAAATCGAAATCACCATTTAAAGATAAAACAAAAGTCAACTCCCGAGCTGAAGTATTACTGATTTGAGGCCAAAAAAGTTTGATCAGAAAAAGTTAGCCAGTTTAGAGGAAATAGATGTGGAAGTTGACAATCTGAAACTGAAACTAACTTAAAATTGGAGCGGACTCGGCTGCGAATTGAGATAAACAATTCCATGTTTAGTTCCTTAAAAAAATAAAAACATGTTCCCGAGATATTGAGTGTGTGAATATGGGCAAACAATGTTTGAAGCAAAAAAGTTATTCAGTTTGGAGAAAATCGACCGAGAATGCTAACCCTAGAATTTCACAGGTTTGAAAATCGGTTTTAGGTAGCGATTAAAAGTTTAATTTTGATTTTTTTTTTAAATAAGAATAAACTTTCGAGATATAGGAATTCTGAATGAAAATAAAAAATTTTTGATCCAAAAAAGTTATTCAATTAAGAGGAAATTAAATTTTTGTATGACGGTGTCGCGGTGTAACAGATTGTTTTTCACTTTTTTCGTCGTAAAAGTAATTAAATGTGATTATTTTATATTAAATTTGACCTTACTTGGAATAAGTTTTGTTGGTAAATAAAAAACACTAGTTACATCACAAAATCTTCGTCTTTTTTTTTTTAAATGATAATTTAAAAAGTTTTCAATTTTTAGGTTAGGATGGCACTATTATGTTACTTTAAAAAATGTAATTTAGTCATTTTATTTATTAAAAAACGCTTAACAAGAGAAATATTATTTACAAAAGGTCAGAAAATTACTCAAATTAAAAAAATACAATATTTTGCCTGCGCACAGTGCAATCGTGTCATGCACAGAATGTGCGTTCCCCCGTTTTGTCACGCCAACTTTTTATTGCTACAAAATGCGATTTCGAGCAAATCCTTTTAACAGGATGTGTATTTGATTTTTAAATAATTTGTGGGCCAATAAACCCATTTTCGCCAAAATGTCCCTTACACCATTTTGGACCGCTACCCTTCATATATTAACTTTTTATTAAACAACAGTAGTTTTTAGATCAAATTAAAAGTGTTCGAGATATTGAGAAAAAAACTTCTTACAATTAATAAATTATTAGGAACAATATTATATGGTCTTACCAATCACACACCGACGAAATTCGTGATCCTTAAGTAGCAGCTTTTCCCCGGATTTTTTAGTGTTCGTAAATAACATCGCCAGATATATATTTCTTTCAAATATTTAAATTAATTTACCTTCTGCAAAATTATCAGGATCAGCTATCACATCACTTTCACTGGACGAATTTCGATTAAGTTCTTCTCTTGCACGATGTTTCTTAACACGTATTCGACCTAAGTCTAGAATGTTTTTTCTTTTCTTATCCATTATGTTTCAGCCATTAGCGTACAAAATATTTATAAAAAACTATTTACTAAAAATATTAATGATATCATCGATACACATAACAACTGAACCAAACATTCAAACTATAGGTTAGGTTGATCAAACGTTCGTCGACGGGCGCGACATGACAGATGTGTGGCGTAACAGAGTATCTCTCGTGAATTCCCGACTTGGGGCAAGCCTCCGCAAAACTCCACAAAATTTTTTTTTACATATTATTCATATGTGGGAGTCATTATATTATTTTCAATTCGGAACAACAGCAGTGTGTTTATAATTACTGACAGATATTTATATGTTAATGCCCCATTTGTGCCGCATCATAATTTTATTATTTTTATTGAAAATAGAAAAACTGGTGTGGGCCTTGTCAGCGCCACTTTTCAAATGGGGCAAAATAGGGCAATTTCTACACGGGATACTTCAGGACTTGATCGAAATGTGCCAAACTTTTTAGGGATTGAAGAGGAGTACCTATGAAATAACAGCATACTGATAACATTTATTTTTAACCCCCCCTTACCCCCACAGCGCCCCAAATATGACCCAAAAATAAAAAAACTACATTTTTACGTATTATTGTTACTTTTTAGCAATTTCCGTCGTCTTTTTTTTACGAATAATTACTAATGGACAATTTGAATATTTTACATTACTTTTTTAACAATTTTTAATTGTTTAAACAAATGTAACTTATTTAAACAATTATTTATTCCCAAAAAATGTAAAAAATAATCGTATTTTCTTATTGAAATGTAATAGTTTGTCATTGTTTGGAGTAGTAATTTTTTTAAAAAACATTATGTAATTATTTAAACAATTACTTATTGTTTATTCTCAAAATTTTTGAAAATTAACCCAGACATGTCCACTTTTTTCTCAAATTGGTATCCTATGCTACTTTTTGTTGCATAATTATATAATTTTGATACATATCTTTTAATGTTTAATAAATTTCTATTTGTTTAAACAATTTTGATTTGCTCAAGCAGTTTTTTTTTATAACTTAAAGAAAATAAAATAAAATACATATAATTATTTTTCTGACTGCATAGTGTACAGAAAGATTATATTAACCATTTTTTAATTGTTTAAACAAATATAATTTGTTTAAACAATTATTTGTCCAAAAATATTTTTTAAATCGTATTTTCTGAATTAAAAATAATATTGAATGATTTCGAGGAGTAGTAAATTCTGTTAAAAACGTCACAATCACCTCCATTTTTAAAAGGTCTTCGAGCGGCAAATTTGAAACAAGTTCAACGCTGCATGTGTGAATTGCAGAAATAACTTGAAAACAGTCTTATAAATAATCGTATGAAGCTAAAACGAAAAACCGCGACACGTTTTAATATTTATAACGAATATGAAAATGTAAAAAAGCAGTCTGTTGAAACTTGAATCATAATTTGCATTAGTGAATGTGCTTGTTTATAATATAATTATGACAAAGATTGTAAAAATATGAAGAAAGCAATAATAAATACACTTTTATAATTCAAATTTTATCATGACTTTCATGATTTATATAGCAATGCGCCAAAGAAGATGTAAACCATCCATACTTAATTTGAAGGAAATTTGAAGAAGAAAAACAATAATTAATTGTATAAACAATAACATAAAGTTTTTAGCAGAATTTATTACTCCTCGCAATCATTCAATATTATGTTTGATTCAGAAAATACGATTTAAATAAATATTTTCGGAAAAATAATTGTTTAAACAAATTATATTTGTTTAAACAATTAAAAAATGGATAATATATTCTTTCTGTACACTATACAGTAAGAAAAATAATTATATGTATTTTATTTTATTATTTTTTTTTTAAAGATTTGGAAGAAAAACTGCTTAAGCAAATCAAAATTGTTTAAACAACTAGAAATCTATTAAAAATTAAAAGAAATGTATCAAAATCATATAATTATTCAACAAAAAGTAGCATAGGATACCAATTTGAGAAAAAAGTGGACATCTCTGGGTCAATTTTTAGAAATTTTGAGAATAAACAATAAGTAATTGTTTAAATAATTACATAATGTTTAAAAAAAATTACTTCTCCAAACAATGACAAACTATTACATTTAAATCAGAAAATACGATTATTTTTTACATTTTTTGGGAATAAATAACTGTTTAAATAAGTTACATTTGTTTAAACAATTAAAAATTGTTTAAAAAGTTATGGAAAATATTCAAATTGTCCATTAGTAATTATTTGTATGAAAAAGACGATGGAAATTGCTAAAAAGTAACAATAATACGTAAAAATGTACTTTTTTTATTTTTGGGTCATATTTGGGGCGCTGTGGGAGGGGTAAGGGTGGGTTAAAAATGAAAGTTATTAGTATGCTCTTATTTCATAGGTACACCTCTTCAATCCCTAAAAAGTTTGGCACGTTTCGAGCAAACCCTGAAGTATGAGTTCAATTTTTCGAAAATCCAATATTTCCCCATGTTAATTAAATGGGATTTTGAAGTGCCCGGTGGCACGTGTTAATATTCTAATTTCGAAAAAGAAAATTAGGGATTTTTTTTCTCCGGAAATGGAAACTTTTGGTGGGGGGACTTGCCCTCTAGGGTGAAAAAAAATTTTGCAATGCATTTTTGGACCACCCTAATCTACACATTTAACTCTGAACGTTCAAGGCTTAACGCTAATATTAATGTGTGGATAAACATCTTTTGTAATTTACTTATTTATTCTTTAATCCTTCTCGCTAATGTAGCCTACTATAATGGTTAATAACCATTTCCTAGAAGTGTACCGAAATACTTGGGGAACTGGAATTCGCCCCAAGTACTTAAAACTTATCTGCATCAAGGATTCAGAAACATATAATAAAGTTGAAAAAGCCGAAAGTATATTTCTCAATGTTCTGATGATATTGAACACATAATTTCGGTGTCAAAAACACATCATTTTTGGGGAAGTCTGATATCAGGGGTTTCATTTTCAATGAATGGACATTCAATCGATGTAGCGCAAGAATGATCCATCGTTGTTAAAAATAACAATAACGGTAAGTCCTCTTTGACACGTTCCATGGGCGTTCCAGCAACGTTCCGTGCTATTAGGGCACTTTCAAACACATATAATTGAATATAAATGTCGAGTTGCCAATCGAATTCAAACAATTTAAAGACTGAAATAATTTACAGCGAATCCAAATTCAAATCCAAAAATAAAATTTCAGATTGACTCACGAAATCGATCAATATTTTGAAAAATGTTGAGTGCGGCAAGGAAATTTGAATCATCTCGCGGATGCGAGGTTACGAAACTCTTCCTGATGCACTAGTCGTTGATGCACGCAGCGGCAACCGTGGACAGACAGGTTAAAATTTTCTTTTTGCGCTCGATATTTTTGGAAACATTGATCGATTTTATTAGTTGTCCTAAAATTTTATTTTCGGATATTGAAGCGGGCATGCTCTAGACAGTCTAGACAAACTTGGTCTGCACTTCGAAATATGTCATTCAAGACAAATCTGTGAATGAGCGTATTCAAAATTGAGACGATACTCTACGCGACAAGTTCCTGTGAATTACTAAAATTAATACAATTAATCGAAAATTCCTTTTTCAAAAATCTTTTGAAATTTTAGTTTATGAATTAAATAATACTTAGGCTGGACCAATCAGGAGCGCGGTATAAACAATCGTGCGTGTGTGAGCGGGAGTCCAAAGCAGTGTACATGGAGAAAAATGGAGGGTCAATTTGGCCATCTAGATGTGAAGAACAGACAATATTGCAGGGTCAACTATGGGACAGCCCTTGAAGATGTCTAAAGTGACTATCTCTAGAATATTAAAACCAGAGGTTCAAATCGATCATCTCAGAGTGTCGACTTGGTCGTCTCGGACGGTCGACTCAAGCGTCATAGAGAGTCGAACCCATAGTGGTGGCACTCCCATGTATAGTTTTGAAGGCATTATGTTTTAGTGTCCGGGGGAACCACTAGGTGGCGCTGAGAGTCAGTACAATGCGCATGTGGAACCATAATATTTTCAAATATTTCGAAATCTCGAAATTGGAAATTAGTCGAAGTGTAAAATTGAATTTGCTGGTTTAACCTTGTTGTATACAATTTTCTGCAAGTTTTATTGTGTATATTGATATACGTACTGTGTGTACTATTTCGTGCAGGTGTAGGGAAATGTGTTGATTGGTAAGTATTGAATTTAAAAAAATAAAGTACCATTTGCTTGATTTGAGGTTACTTTGTTGTTTTCATATTTCGAAGCAGTAACAAATAAATTAAAAAGGATAAAAATAAAAGTCTTTTTGAGAGATTAGGAGGTTTTTTTTCTTCAAGCAAAGTTTGTCATTTATAAAAATGTATTTGTTAGAGAAATAAAAAATATTATTCGAAGACATAATCTCAAATGTAAAGCCATATAATCCTTTGCATTACAACAAATCATACTTCTAGTATTTGAATATATATTTTACGTATGAAAAATCTTTTTATATTTATCAATTTTGATAATTTTGAAAGTTTATTTAGAGGAAATTAAGCGAAATTTAATATTTACGAGAATTTGGGGGAAGCAGAGTTTGGAAACAATTGCTGTGAGGTATTTGTAGGTTCATTTACTTATAGTGTCCGGGGGAACCGCTAGATAGCGCTGATTTTGAAGCCAAGTCTTCAAAACGATACATGGGAGTGCCACCACTATGGTCGAACTGATCATCACAGAGGGCGGAATTGATCTTTATAAAGGGTCGAATCGCTCATCATAAAGGGTCGATTTGGTCCTATCAGATAGTCGACTTGATCTCCTCGGACAGTCGACCTGGCCATCTTAGAGGGTCGATATGATTATCCTACATTTTCTATATTTGTTGTCCTTTTCCAACGTATTCAGGTCTCTCTCTTATAAGGGACTGGAAATTACAAAATGAAGTGGAACCTATAAAGCCTGAAAATTTATATGAAATACATGAATTCTGAAACCATTTTTTATTTTTTGTGGAGAGCGATGTGTATGAGGCATAATTTGATATGCAAAAACAGTGCACATTGACGATACATTTTTTGGAGCACGAAACGCTAAGGACACGACACGGTGTCACACTGAATTGTAAGATTTCAAACATTGAAGTGAATTCAGAAACCAATATCCCACATCTCGTTACTTTCTGCATCATCAATGAATGCTGAAATTTTTTGCACTTTTTCAGTTTGAAACGACACGGTCACAACAAGTTGATAGCTGAACGTCCAATTACGCTTTTATACGTTGAAAATTCAAAATAATAAGCTTAATTCACTATCCATCATGTTTTCTCTTAAGCACTTCACTCTCCACGAATGTTCAAAATATCGAAAAGCAGTTTACACTTATTAAAAACATGTTTAAGTTCAATAAACAGCAAATAGGACGCTGAACGGCTCAATGACATTCACTCACACCGAAAATGCTCTAAGTCTAGTCCACGGTGCTCCCAACTCTCGCATCCTTTCACACTGCATGCATCGCATCGACAACCGGCTTGGTTAAGGTTGGCGCGCTTATTTGCAATAATTAAATGTGAAAAGCAATTGTGTACAGCAAATAATAAGAGTAAAGTTATTAAAAATAATTCTTTGCTTACAAGGAAGACTTATAAAGTGAAATTTAAATTATTTATTAGATTTTCTCCTTAAAAATAAATGATCGATTTTAATTTTAAAGAAAGGAATATCTTTTTTATCATAAATATGAATTTACAATTATTCCTAATATTCTTATGCACTTTACATTTATGATTTGTTGTGAACATTTGACTTACACATTCAATCATTTTAAATAAACACACCAACGGTAACTAATCGGGTTGGTCCTCCGCGATGGGTCATTTGCTCTTCCGTGGATGGTCGAAATGAGTGAAAACAAGATGATCGTTTTGACCATCCCGAAAGGATACCTTGCTTATCCCTGATAGTGAGTCTGACTTTCTTATAACAGTTGGACTTTGATTGTATTGTTTTGGAAAGGTATTTTCATGTTATCAATTTAATACGCTGTTTTAAATCTCTTGCGACGATGTTGTATCAGTTACAAAATTGGGTATATGTATAGCTTAGAGTTCGTCTTTTGCTACTGTTGTTCTTACACATCGACTGCGAGCGTTTAAGGTGACATTAGCTACCTCTGGATGCCTATTTAGGCTACCATCAATAAAAAGAAAACCTCAGACTTAAGATGGTTACAGTACAATATGCCAAAGGCATTCTTTGTTTTTGGGTTGGAGTTTTGTTTCGAACCTTTCTACACGGTGCTATCCCGGTATGTATCATCAGTTATGGGAGCATTGTATAATGTAGTCAAGTGAACTGCTGAGAGTAGCACTACTTTACAGTCATTTTGTACATTTAGTGCCGCTATATTATTCTAATGCATTTTGGCCTGCTAAACTTGAAAATCGCATTGCGGTAAAAGTATATAGAACAAATTTCAAATGTAAAGGCTCAGTGATCGAACTGCGGACCTCTAACATGAATACCCACGTGGAAAGATTCCCCGGAAATTACTCCACGGAAATCCTACGGAAATTCCAGTTGGAAATTCCGTTGACATTCCGTGGAAATTCCACTAAATTTCTGTTTGCAAATTGCAGCCTTTAATGGACCCAGGAAGTTCCTATAAAACACTATACTATTTGGATTGGTCGCACTCCCGCGGTTACTGGGAAGATCCGTCATTATACGTAAACTTCCGAATGCACCAGGTGTAAATCATCTTCCTCAAAGAACTTAAGTTCCAAATGAAGATTGCCTGCACCCCATCTATTTTTCTCACGATCCTTCATTGCACAACAACTTCCGAGTGCACCAGGTCTAAAAAATAAATATTCCTCGAGGAAGTTGAGTTCTAAATGAAGATTAGCCACACCCAAGTCTTTTTGCTCATTATCCGTCATAGGACGACAACTTCCAAGTACACCAGGTCTTAAAAATACATTTTCCTCGAGGAATTTAAGTACTAAATAAAGATTGGCCGCACACAACCCATTTTTCGCATAAAGCGTCATTATACAACAACTTTCGAGGACACCAGGTTTAAAAAATACTTCTTCCTCGAGGAAGTTAAGTTTTATATAAATATTGGCCGCACTCAACCCTTTTTTCTTATTATCCGTCATTGGACAACAACTTCCAAGTGCACCAGGTCTTAAAAGACTTCTTCATCGAGGAAGTCAAGTTTTCAATGAAGATTGGCCGCACCTAACCCTTTTTTCGCATAACTCGTCTTCGGACAACAACTTCCAAGTGCATCAGGTCTAAAAAATAAGTCTTTCCCGAGAAAGTTGAGTTCTTAATAAAGATTGGCCACACCCAAGCCTTTTTTCGCATGACCCGTCATTGGACAACAACTTCCAAGTGCACCAGGTCTTAATAATACATCTCTATCGAGGAATTTAGGTACTAAATGCAGATGGGCGTCATTTTTCACATCAGGTGTACTTAGAAGTTGTTATGCAATAACGAGTCATGAGAAAAATGGGTGGGATGCGGGCAATCCTTATTCGGAACTTAGCTTCCTTGAGGAAGATGTATCATTTACACCTGGTGGATTCGGAAGTTTATGTATAATGACGGATCTTCCCAGTAACCGCAGAAGTGCGACTAAACCCTATTTGAAAGTCACCTTTCTCGAGCATGATGTATTTTGTACACCTAGTGCAAACGGAAGGTGTTGGGATGACGACCCAAACCTCCGGGAGTCGAACGGGGGGTTGAGGGAATGATAGTATAGTGTTTTCTAGGAACTTCCTTGGTCCACTACAGGTTGCAATTTGCAGACGGAAATTCAACGGAATTTCCAACTGGAATTTCCGTAGAATTTCCGTGGAGCACTTTCGGGGAATCTTTCCACGTAGGGACCGAGCGCCTAACCGACTGAGCCACCGAGGCTCCCATCTATTATTATAGATACTCTTATTATTATAGATACTATTCCTAATTAATCTTTAGCTACATAAAACAATATCGCCGAGGTGCATTCACAGGGAAATAAACAGGTGATTTTTTTGCAGAGAATTTACATGCAAACTTATGAATTATAATAAACATTTACCGTTAAAAATCATATTTTCTTAAAGTTTAACGCGTATACTTCAATGTGCAGAGTTTCATGTGTACAGTTTTCACGTGTAGACTTTAATATGCACAGTTGAACGTGTGCAATTTAATGTGCACATTTGAACGTGTAGACTTTTCAGATAACGAAGTGTAAAATTAAATAGAATTAATGTGCAGAGTTATTATGTGTGGACTTTAGTGTGTAAACTTAAAAGTGTAGACTTCAATGTATAGACTTTTTCGACTTACTATTTATTGTATATACTTTCACGTGGTGAATTAAATGTGTTGACTTGAATTTGTACACTTAATGTGAAGACTTTCACGTCGTGAAACAAATGTGTATACTTCATGTGCAGACTCTCATGTGGTGAATTAAATGTGTAGAGTTGACCACCTAAATTTAATGTCTACGTGTAATGTGCAGAGTTCTCCAATGTGTAGATCCGATATGTGTAGTATTAGGGTGGTCCAAAAATTCGACTTTCGATTTTTTGTGATAACCCCCCCCCCCCATTTTGTTCGTTTTCCGGAAAAAGAAATTCCGTATTTTTTTTTTTTCAACGTTAACCCGTGCCCCCGAGCTTTTGAAATTAACATGGGGTTTTAAATGGGAAAAGCTCGATTTTCAAAAAAAAGGCAAAAAGAAGTACTTGCTATACATTTTTTGTCAGTTAAAGTTTTGTCACCTCTTGAGGAGTATTTAAGGAATAATTTCCACCCAATAGCTTTTAATTTTGACACACCTGAACCCCTTTAATTGTGCCCGGAAAATGCCCCAAAAAATGCAAAATAGCAGTTTTCTATCAAATTCATGCTAAAGACGGTATTTTTGAAAAAAATTTCAACATGAATTATTTTTAATCGATAAGCGACGAGTTTTGAAGTATATTTTAAATAATTTTAAATTGTTTAAACAATTAGTATTTGTTTAAACAATTTTTTCCCTCTGTAAATCGTGAAAAGTAAATCGTAAAAATCTTTCGGAATAAATCGTACAAAGTTGATGAATGTCAAGAGTAGTAGTTCTTGCTTAACTTATTTGGTAATTATTTAAACAATTTTCATTTGTTTAAACAATTTTTTCTCCTTAAAATCGTAAAAAGTTATTATTTTCTGAAAATAATGACACAACCCACATAACACGCAATGTTGCAGAAATATTGCTGGAATATTGAA
>CAKNYM010035984.1:1183-18585 GCA_932195095.1 Andricus curvator
TGAAAAGAATTTGATGAAATGCCTAAAAATTTAAGGTGAGTTTCAATTACTTCAAGATGAATTAAACAAAAACTTTTAAAAATTCCATTGATTGATAAATTTTTTGAAATCCATTAAAATATTAAAATCCATTTAAATTATTAAAACCCTTGGGAATCCCTTGAAATTGTTGAAATCTCTTGAAAATGCCTTGGAATCGTTTAAAATACCTTAAAATATTTAAGTCTTTGAAATCCCTTCAAACTATTGGAAGAAATACAAAAATTCTGGGAATCGTTAAAATTTCCTAAAATATTTCCAATCCTTTGAATCTTTTGAAACACCTTGAAACGTTTTAAAGCTCTAGAAAATGCATGCAAATCTTTCAGAATACACTAAAATATTTCAAATACTTTGAAATCCTATTAAATTACTGAATTCAATTAACAATTTCTTTATAATCTTTTAAAATAACCTAGAATAATTTTTTTAATCTCTAGGAAATGCCAAGGAATTTGAAAAATATCTTTAAATATTTCAAATCCTTTGGTCATTTTATCAATTAATCTGCAGAACCAATTGTATAAAAACTTTAAAAAAATCAATTGAATTATGTAAAATTTTATCAGAATTCAAATGAATTAAAAAATTCAAAAGAATTTCAAAGAATTCAGGGTGAAATCCAAAAAATAATTTGAAATCTCTTCAAATCATTAAAACCCTACGAAATAACTCACTTTTCTTGAATAAATTCTTTAAAGTCAACTAAAATGTTAATGAATCTCTTAAAATGATTGAAATAAATTAAAAATTCCTTGGAATCTTTTAAGATTTCCTAAAATATTTCAAATACTTTGAAATCCTACAAGATACCTCACTTCTCGTGAACAAATTTTGTATCCACTAAAATATGATAAAATCCCTGTGAAATTCTATGATGATATTTCCCAAAATCCTGAAAATGTATTAAAATACATTGAGAGTTTTAAAATCCCTTAAAGTCATTGAAATCCTCGGAAATCTTATAAAATAACATGAAATCCTCTAAAATATCTTACGACCTTATAAATCCTGTAAAATCCTTACATATCTTCCGAAATTCTTTATCCTAAAATATTTCAAACGCTTCGAAATTCCTTCAAATTAATTAAATTAATGAATAATTCCTTGGATTCTTTTAAAATTCCCTAAAATATTTCAAATTCTTTGAAATCCCACTAAACTACTGAAAACAATTACAATGTATTTGATATCTTTTAGAATAACCTGAAATGTTTTAAATCTTTTGAAATCCCTTGAAACTCGTTAGAGCTCTTGAAAATGCCAATTAGTGAAAAATTACTCGGAATCTTTTAAAATTCCCTAAAATATTTCAAATTTAAAGCTCTTGAAAATGCCTTAGAAGTTTTAAAAATACTCTAAAATCTTTCAAATTTCTTCAAATTATTTAAATCTATTACATTAAAAATTTTACATATTAAATTTCTCAGAATCTTTAAAAATAATGTTAAATATATCAAAAGAAGTCAAGACAATTCAGAAATAGGTATAGATCTGAATTGAACAGTGATTAACCCTTGAGTTAATTTATTGATAGAAAAGTGACTAATGTGATGTTTTCATTTAAAAAAGTGAATAAAAAATTATTTGAGAAAAAAGTGAATAATAGTGACTGTATGTGGCATCCCTAATTATTTTTGTAAAGTTGCTTGTTACAGGTATTCCCTGATTTTTGCTATTTCTTTCAAAATACGCTTGGAAGCTTTGATCTTATTATAAATTTTTTTGAAGTTCCAGTAGGGGGCTGCAAATAGGGTACCATAGGCATAGGACCACATCTTGAAAATAGGGTACTTTAGGGACCTTAACTGAATATAGGGTACAATAGGGGATATAAGGACCGGTCTGTGAGGCCTGAAAATTGAAAAAAAATCTTCCTACTTCATGATTCCATAGCCATTCTGCTGACCATCTTTCCACTGTCCCTGATAAATTCCCTGAATTAGATTATGCATTGTGCCATATCAATTTATGACTCCTTTTGAAAATTGTTCTTTATACATTCTTCCATTGGGCCACTCCATTTGTCCATATCCATCCATTTATTACTCCTTTTGAAAATTTTCCTCGATACATTCTTCCATCGGGCCACTCCATTTGTCCATATGAATCGTCAGTATCGGGTTTTCCATTGAACTAGCGAACTAACATTTATTTGCATGAAAAAAAAATTAGGAATAAGAGGCATTTCGAAAAATACGTACACACACCGCTTTTTCTATCATGACTGTATGTAAAATTAACAGGCTGACCAATAAAATTTTGAACAAAAATTCCAGCCTATTTCCCGGTTTTCCCGGTCTAAAATTACATTTTTCCTGGTTGACTTTTAAGCGCTTATAATAATTATTATTCAATTTGAAAAGTTCTTTTAAATCATTGGGGGAATGCGAGCCCTTGGTTCAATTAAGCTTGCGTGTATCGTTATAATACGTTTCTCATTTTATTACATTCTCATCCTATAATGAGAAGGTATTAGATTTGTGTAAAATTTACACCCCCCCCCCTCCCGTTTTTTGCAAAATTACACGTTTTGTTAACCCCATAAACCCAAAAAAAAGGTTTTTAAAAAAAAAATGATGTGGTTGTGTGAGTGGAGAGATTTTTAGATTGTTAGCACGATAACTTTCGAAAGAATTGACACATTGGATTGGGCTCTGGTATACTTCTCAAGTGTCCTAAAATGAAGGTCAAGTTCGTTAGTCAGTTATTTTGGATAAAAATTCCAAAAGTGAGCGCTTTTTCAAAATTTTTGAGACCACTTTTTTTCAAAATAAAAAATTCTATGTACGGATATTCGTGGTACTAAAAAAGACAAACAATTTATTTCCATGACTTTTTCTGATGAAACAAAAATTACTGGAGTTATAGCATTTACAAAATTCCAAAAAACAAACGAAAATGAACATTTTAAGCCAAACAACGCACGATATGAAAAAAATTCAAGAGACGAAAAATGTTTCTTTTTGCACACCTCACAATATTGTTATGAGACTTTTTTCAGTTTTCTTGAAAAATCCAGAATTCAAATTTTTATCGCACAAAAAAATAATGAAAAATCATAAATTCTATTTTGCGGTCAAAATGTACAAGATACGAAAAAAGATGACTTGACAAAAATTATGCAGTCAAAAAAGATCTAAAAATTTGTTAATAATCACTTTTTGATGGGACGCGTAGTTTTTGTTTCATTTGTAAAAAACTGATTCAAGAATAAAATAAATTACATTTTTGGACAAACGACACAAACCACGAAAAAAATTAATAGAAAAAAATTGTTCACTCAGAAAAGAGCTACACATTTTTTATTAATCATTTTTTGATCAGATGCGTAATTTTTGTTTTAATCGTGCAAAATACCATTAACAATATAAAAAAATTGTTGAAAAACGACGCAAGGTACGAAAAAAGATGAATAGACAAAAGTTGTGCAACCAAAAAAGATCTACAAATTTGTTATAAACTTTTGCTATGAAAATACATTTAAAATATAGAAATTAACTTTTTGGAAAAACGATACACGCTACAATAACATTTTATCTAACAAAATTTTTCGCCTAAATTACATTTACAAATTTTCTTAAAACCACTTTATGTTAGGATGCATATTTTTGGTTCAAATCGTAAAAAATAACATTGAACATAAACAAATTACAATTTATGGAAAGACGACACAAGTTTTAATAAAATGCATGATAACAAAACTGTTTTTTTATAGGATGCGCACTCACATTTCCAGGTTTTTCCAGATATATAAAAATTCCCTGACAATTCCAGGTTTTACAGGTAGGGCACACACTCTGGTATAAACACCATAAAATATGTAAAACACGTAGCGCGTCGCGAAAATTTTCTATAACCGTGTGACTGGGTATTCAAAACATAAACAGAAGTGATAACGTTAGAACCGGTGGGGTTGCATAACCTAAAAATACACAGGAATCACTACTGCGCATGGCAGAGATATCGGCCGACAGTGCATGTACGAACGACGTTCGTATACTCTCGTGTATGTTCGTTGATCATATGCGACTGTTGATACTGGTTGCCACGCAACGACTCCCGAAATAGCCCATGCCAGTGTGCCGAGTTCAAAAGAGAGAAGGGATAAGAGATGAAAGTTGATTGCATGTTTTTCAATTCACATTTTCTAGCATTTCAGGCGCGGACGAAGAAATGTTGTGGCCCGATTTGTCGTTAAACGTCCCAGGTAGCGTTTCGAAGATTCACTTCTGTAGTTGAACATTTTTAAATTTTGATGAAAAATAGTGTTTTCTTGTTGTTGAAAATATATTGAATATAAATTAATCATTTCATTTTTTATTTAAAACTTAGATTTTATTGGTTTAAAATTCACTTTTCGTTGCAAATTAATCGTTTTGTTTAGGAATTTATCTTTTGGGTTGAAAAATGATTTTTTAAATTTGTTTTTCTTTTCCTTGAAATTCAATCTTTTTGGTTAAAAATTCGCCTTTGCGTTGAAAAATCATTTATTTGGCTGAAAATTTAAATATTTTTTTCTTTTGCTTGAAACTTCATCTTTCTCTGTTGATATTTTTTCAGTTGAAAAATGTTTTTTTTTTTTTTTTAATTGAAAATTCATCTTTTCGGTTGAAAATTATTATTTTTTGTTTAAAATGCAACTATTGTATTGATTCTCATTATTTTGGTTCAAACGGTTTAAAAATAGTTGAAAAATTAGCGACTTTCTCGAAAAATTACCGATTTTGTTAAAAATTATTTTCTGAACTGAATAATATTTAACTTCCTTTTTTCGAAAATTCATCTTTTTAAATTGGAAATTCGTTTCTTTCGCTAAACTGAAAATTAAACTATTTCATGTTTGGTTGAAAATTCATATTTTTAGTTGAAATGCAATGTATTATCGTGAAAATTCGTCTTTTTTGGTAGACTATTATTCTCCTTGTTTGAAAATAGTTGAAAATTTACCGATTTTGTTTGAAACAAATTTGTTTGAAAAGTTATTTTTTTAAATATACCATTTCTGGCTAAGAATTTAACTATTTTTTTAAAACATATTTGTTGTTGGTTGCAAGAAAATTTAAAAAAATTAAAAATTTGTCTTTTTGGTAGACAATAATTTGATTAAAAATCCATATTTTTATTAAAAGTTCATTGTTTTCATTCAAAAATTAAATGTTTTGTTGAAACTTCGTTTTTCTTTTTAGAAAATTATCTATATACTGAAAATGCAACTATTATTATCAATAATAATCGCTGGAGGAATTCCATTGACACTCGATAATAAATTTCTGAGAGAATTTGTATGATATGACATATATTCAACTCCGATATAAATTAAAAAAGTTATATGCTCCTATACATTTAGAAAATTTAAATAAAGTAGAATATATTTTTTTTTAGAGTAAGGAATTTTAATCAACATTTTCATTAGATATAGAATATCGAAAACAATTCAATGCCATTTTTCGATTACAGTGATTAGACCAAAATTCAAAAAGTTGGAGCGGTATACCTGTTACGTTAGGGCCCAATACTCGCAAATATTACTAAAAATCAAATATATGATTTAATATATCTTACCAAAAATATTTTTCTTTTGGCAGAAAAAATATTTCAATGCCAACATTTTTGTTTCTTTAACTTTGAACGTATTTCAACGTGTAAGAAAAAATATTCATAATAATGATGAAATGCTGATGCGATTTTATCGAAATTTTTCGATACGTTTTTTCTTGCTAGCCCCAGGGCAGACCGTCTGGTCAATCGCTAGGTATGGGCTGGTCAGCCGCGAGTTATTGGCTGGCTGACATTTTGTGACACAAATTCCCATTGCTTGGGAAGAAACTTTATTTTCTTAATGAATTGGAATAGAATCATTTTTCACTATAAGCGTCTGTAGTTAAACAAATTTCATTATAGACACCCTGTAACTTTTTCGAAATATGTCAACAAAATTTACTTATCGAATTTTTTATGTTCTTGGCTATCTGATCAGCGCCAAACCTGTGCAGACCAGACTGTCAAGGTGTTAAAAAAAGTCTTGCTTTGATAGTGTGAATTTCTTATTTTCTGTAATTTTAAACACCCTGTAACTTTTTTTAAATCTGTTAACAAACAAAAATTTGCTCATTGAAATTAAGTTTTTTTTTGTTCTTCGCCCGCTAATCAGTGCCAGTTTGCGGCTAAGCCAGACCTTCCAGGCCGAACTTAGAATTATTGTCGTTCTTGGCTAGCTGATCAGCACCAAAAACCATGTACCAGGACAGTTTGTAAAAATTCTTGTCAAACTTTTTGGTACATAACAAGAAGGCATGAAAGTTGTCCTAATGGCATTTGTAAAAAAAAAATTATTAGCAGTTCGAACTGGAAAGTTTATTGCCTCACTACCCGATTCGGGTAGTGTTTCTAGGTGGATATATACTACCAATGTGGGTCCACTACACCCGCGACGGGCCAACAGCACGCGGTATTCCTGCACGGTCACCCATCCAAGTACTAACCGCGCCCAACACTGCTTAACTTCAGTGATCTTACGAGAACTGGTGTTTTCAGCGTGGTATCGCCATTGGCATTTCTAATCTCAATGAAAATCAAAAAAGTTTTATTCCTTTCAACACTTTGAATATTGTCAAAATTTTTAATACATTATTGTTAATTTTGATTTATTTTTTCCTTTATTTTTAAAAATATGTAATAGAATTTTTTATTATTTATCTTGGTTCTTGATTTTTTTGAAATTTGCATATTCATTAATTCTACGATGTTTGAGTTGAAGTATTTGAAAGCGAAAAGAATGTAAAATTCGTATACATATTCAATAAACAGGAAGCAGTAAGAAGGACATTTCAACAAAATAGTTAAGTTTTGAACCAAAGAAATAAATTTTCAATTATAACGATGAAACTTTAATAAGAAAATTAAGTTTAAACCAAATAGTTGAATTTTCGACTAAAAAGATGAATTTTTAACCACTAAGGTTCATTTTGTACCAAAAAAGAGGGATATTCAACAAAATATATGAATTATTTCTAACCAAAAAGAGAAATTGTCAACCAAAAATAGAATATTTATATTTCCAAATAAAGAAAAAAATGTGATTAGAAAAAAAAAATTCTGAAGAGAATAGTTGAATTCTCAACTAAATAAATTAATTTTCAACTTCATCAATTTGGAACGAAAAAATATAAATTTCAAAGGAAAGAGCGAAAAAGACACTCAGAGAAATGTCCTTTTGTGACAAAAGGATGCTTCTTGAAGTAAATGGAATTTCCTCTTAAATTTAAGGTTGAGAGGATTTTCATTTGTCTCAACAGGAATCCATTTTAAAAAATTTCCTCATGCGACTAACTTCACCTACTCTTGCAGCCAAATAATTCTGTTTGTGTAAAAAACATATTGACTTCGTTCAAAACAAAGCAGGCAAGAGGACAATGCTTTTGTGTCAAGACAACTTTTTCTCTGAGTGGATTTTATTTTCGTTTGCTTTTTGGAATTTTGAAAATGCTATAACTCCGGTAATTTTCTTTTTATCAGAAAAAGTCATTACGATATTTTGTTCGTCTTTTTGCGCACTACTAGCAACCGTTCATAGCTAAAATCTTCAAAAAAAGTGGTCTCAAACATTTTCAAAATGTGCTCACTTTTTTAATTTTCATCCAAAATAGCTGGTTAACGAACTTGTTCTTTCTTTTTCGGGCTCAAGAAAGTGTGCCAAAGCACAATCCAATCTGATAATTTTTTCGAAAGTTATCGTGCCTACAGACTACAGAGAGACAGACTACAGACAGACAGACTACAGACAGACAGACTACAGACAGACAGACTACAGACAGACAGACTACAGACAGACATACTACAGACAGACAGACTACAGACAGACAGACTACAGACAGACAGACTACAGACAGACAGACTACAGACAGACACCTTCGTAAAAATCGTTTTTTCTGACTCAGGGGGTCTCAAAACGTGGAGATTTGATGAAAACCGACTAAGTCAAATTTTACATAAAACCAATACCTTCTCATTATGATGAGAATGTAAAAAATTATATGCATGACAAAGGAATTAAAAGTACCAAAAAATATATAAGCGCAAGTTTGAATATTTGCATTACATGTTTGTGCCGTATTTAATTATCAAAACTATGCATTCTTCATTTTGAATCTCAATACTTGTAACCCAACTTCCGCTTTTATATTTTTAGGTACTTTAAATTTATTTTTCATGCATATAATTTTTTTAAATTTATTTTTGGCTTATAAAAGTATAGAGAAATTGCAAAATAATAATGTTTATTGTTTTAAAATAATTCATTACGTATATATACTCTGCTGCAAACATCAACTTATGTTATATAGATAAAAAAATTTCTGGCAAAATTAATGATTTTTCTATTCTTGAATTAAATTTTTAAAAATATTCATCATTCTTTTTATAATATGTTTGTATATTTACGGTAAAACTATTGTGAAAGAAAGGATAAGAAACGGAAAAAATTTAAAAAAAGTCAGAAGACGCGAACGCATGAGGGCAGACTCTCTAGCTTAAAACCTAGACCGCTTCTCTATTTTTGCTTGCTCGATGACTTTACAATTCGACCAATAGTGTTTCTGCGCAGTAACTGAAAATATAAATTTGTTTATTTGCAGTTCAAGTGCAAACATTAGTGTTCGCACTATTTGTGTACAGTTGTACAATGTTTGTGACCAATTTTTGTTGTTTTGCCCCATTTTGATTAATATAAACCTCATATCTAGCCCATTGACAAAACTGAAAATTTCTTGGAGTGCTCTGCAGCGCGGTCGGTAAATTAGTAATTAAAAAAAAAACTTTTTTCATAATTCTAAATATTTTGGACCAGAGCCGCCTTCCTTTGAGCCTTCTACTTAGCGTGCTAAATTTTCAGAACGATATCTCATTCCGTGTGGACGTAAGTTTACATGGGAAATTATCGATATAGCTCCCAGTTTTATTTTATTCGGAAAATTTTTTTTCAAAATTTTCACCGAAAAAGACCAGAGCCGTGAACTTTATTGTCTCCTCTTTCATTTCCCAAACTTTGAGCGCGATATCTTATTTATTTTGGACGTAAGTTTACATCGCAAAATTGAGGTCTAGCTTGGTCACGTGACCCTCTCGTTACATGGCCTTAAAGAAAAGAAAATTTATATGTTTCATCTAAAGTAAATTTAACTTATTAGTATATCAATTTTAACAAATGTTAATTTCAATTATTTAGAAAATCTGTTATTTATTTAAAATTAGATGTTATTTGAACTTAGGTATTAATTTTTAAGTAATTAAACTAAGTTATTTAAGTATTATAATAATCTGTTTTTTCATAGCAATATGTATCTCAACGAAATCAAAAACAATTTTCGAAATTCTTTTACAGATGTTAAAAAGTTCATCAATGTGAACAAGAGAATCAATAATTTAAAAACTAGAGAATCATTTCTTGTCAAATGTAGGTTTCACAATTTATTACCAAAGAATATCACTAATGCTACTAGGAATGTTAGAAATTTACAAATTTTAGTCATAGTACGCAAAAACATGTTAATTCCATAGTTGATTCTTTAGAACATCGTTTACTTAATGATGAAATAAAAGACTTAAATATCCATTTAAAATATTGAATACAAAATTTCAATAATATCAAAATAAATTTAAGAAATTCATTACCTATTAATATGTACACCAACATTTTAGAAATGCAATTAAATAATTCAAAAAATAATCCAAAAGATAAACAAAGATTGGAAAAAAACTACAAAATTTCAAAATTAAAAGTAAAGTTCAAGTACCTTTTAATATTAATAAACATAAAGATACAGAATACAGTAAAGCTAATGATCCTTGGCTAATAAATTTTAGTAATATTGAAATTCCAGACAATGTTAATGATATTTTAAAGTTAGGGAATAAATTTAGTTCTTCATTTTTAACAAATAAAAGTAAAATAATTATGAATATATTTACAGATATAGAGTCAAATATTAGGCTAATTGAAAATAATAAAGAACGTGATTTATTAAGACATAGAATAATTAATACTGCACAAAATTATTTACAGAATAATAAAATTACAGAAATTGATAGAATTTTAGCACAAAACATTAAGAACACACAAACATTTATTAAAGCTAATAAACAATTACTAATAACTCATGCAGATAAAAGTAACATTACAGTAATACTAAGAAAGGAATCTTATAATAATAAAATGCAAGAATTATTAAATGAAACAAAAACTTATGAAAAATTGAATGAAAACCCTGAAAAAGAATTAAAAAATAAAACATTTAAATTGTTAAATTCTTGGAGAATTAATGGTTATTTAGATAAAGAATTATTACAAAAAGATATTTTAGTTCATGATACTAACATTCCTAGAATCTATGGGTTACCTAAAGTTCATAAAGATAATTGTCCACTTCGACCTGTAGTATCATTAATAAACTCACCTACTTATAAAATGGCTAATATTTTTAATAATATTCTTAAAAAAGCTTTAATAGTACCAAAATATCAAGTTAAAAATTCTTTTGAATTTAAAAATAAAATAATTAATAAAACAATTCCACATTATCATATCATGGTTTCATTAGATGTTTCTTCATTATTCACAAATGTACCACACGATTTAGTTATCAATAGTATATTAAGTAGATGTATTCATACAAAAAACTATACAGAACAAACTATTGAAAAATTTAAAGTAGGAATAAAATTTTTAATGGAACAAACAGTTTTTAAATTCAATAACAATTTTTATAGACAAATTTTTGGAACACCTATGGGTTCACCTATTTCTCCAACCTTAGCTGATTTAGTTATGCAAGATTTAGAATCAAATGTTATTAAAAATTTAAATTTTTCGTTACACACATATTTTAGATATGTCGATGATACGTTCATTATATTACTTAAAGGTAAACTACTTTATGTATTAAATCAATTTAATTCTTATCATACAAGGCTTAAATTTACACATGAAATAGGAAGTAATAATTCTATTTCGTTTTTAAATGTTAAAATTATAAAAACTGATTCAGGTAATATCATAACTGATTGGTTCCGTAAAAATACGTATTCAGCAGATATCTAAATTTTCTTTCAAACCATCCAATACAACATAAAATTTCAATAGTATAAAATCTTATTGATACAGCTTTAAAATTATCAGATAAATCATTTCACAGTACAAATATAGAATTTATTAAAAAAACGTTACTTTTAAATAATTACCCAATAGAATTTATTCAAATACATGTTAATAATAAAATCAAAACAATTACAGATTATTTTTCCAACCAAAATAATATAAAAATAGTAAGAAATTCAAATTTTAAACCAATAATATCAATTTTATATCACGGTAAGTTATCTTTTGAAATTAAAAGAATTTTAAATGATTTCAATATTAAAACAAATTTTAGAATTGATTCTAAACTTGATAAATTCATAAAATTAGGAAAAGATTTATTAGAAAGTTTTCAATTTACTGATGTAGTATATAAAATTCAATGTTTGAATTGTGAAAAATGTTATGTGGGTCAAACTAGTAGATTACTTGCTACAAGAATAAAAGGACATCATAATAATTTTAGACAAAATCCGAAAAACCGTAAAGTCATAGCAAAACATCAGGTAGAAACTGGACATTTGATCGATTGGGATAATGTTATAGTATTACATGATGAACGTAATAATTTAAAAGATTAATAGCAGAAATGTTTTTTATAAAGAAAAACAGTAATAATTGTTTGAATATAATTTCAGATCTTAACAATTACAGTCCAATTTATAATACAATTTTGGATTTTCTAATTTAATAAAATTGTAATGTTTAAATTTTGAATTGATGAATTTTTTTTTGTTTTTTTCTAAGTTTTTATTATTTTAAATAACACATTATAGGTTTGTATACATTAATTATTAAAAATTTTTAACGCTTAAATTCAATATTGTAATTAGATCTACATAGAAACTATAGCACCTTATATTATAAATCGTTGATACGTCATTGCTTATTCCATCTTTTGTTAAGAACTCTCTTCCTCTCTGTATTGAATGTATCGTAGCAAAAATGGAGCGAAATAGAAGCTCCGACTGTTCTACTAAACTAACCAAGTTATTAAAGGAAAAAATGTATGAATTTAGAAGAATATTGATCTAATTAAATTTTTAAAAGGTGTAACAACAATTCTTTCCAAAAATGAAGCTTATAAGGTAAAAAATTTTTCAATTATAATTTCGAACCTAAAAATTAACAAACAAACAAAAATTTTTTTTTATTTTTTAACTATTTAAATGATATTAATTATAATTAATTAATGTTACATATATTTATACAGATGAGGAATAGAATTTTCTTAAAAATTAAAAATTGTGATGAACTTTAACATGGAAACGGAACTTCAAGGTCCTGATGAGGAAAACTTTATAGTTTTCGAAACGTCGACAACAGAAATAAAGGAATTTTTAACAACGAATTTCTACTGATTGGTCTGAAGTATGTCAATTTTACGATACTTGGGCGAAAGGGGCCTTGACATATCGGGATCCTTAGAGGTTCTACGGGCCCGGGCCATACGGTCCCTGAGAAGGGCAGTTTCGGTACCGGAAGTATCCCAATTCTCGGAAGGCAAACCGGAAATGGACATGGGGGCGTGCATCACCCGGTAAAATTACAAGAGGTTATCAAAGAAATTGTAGGCCGGGTATTACTCCACACAGAGAGAGCCCCCTTGCGTAATGATAGTGAGTTGGATTCCATACCGTCATACTCGGGTAATATTAGCGTCCATACTTCGGTCACAAGTACCTCCTCCGTGTTCTGCTATACGAGGCCAGTAATGACCTCGATCCCTTAGGCACCAAACAATATTTAAATAAGTTGGGGCTGTGCGGCAGGGTACAACCCTTGCCTATATGATACAATTACCGCGCAAGCACCATCACGAAGTATGGTGTCGGTAGGAGTTGACAGCGCGTCGCAACACGTGTACGCTCAAAATGGAGCCATTTCACGGTTCTCCACCAATCCTCGCACGCGTTTTGAGGGGGTCAACCCCACAGGAAGCACTCCGTACAGGGGATGGGAAAATAAGCCGCTGACGTCGTCGTCCCAACGCGACCAAATACACACTCCGTACATTCGAGAATGCCTTCAGCCGGTTACTGGGTACCATAATTTTGCTCAGACCAACAGTTCAGTCTTCGTGTCGTCAGGAGCATCACCTGGCCTAGGGGCAGATTTTGTGGCATCCACGCCGTTTGCGGCTGGACCACAGAGGTTTAGTCCCTATTTTCAGCAGACCACTATTGGGATGCCTCCTTCAACGCTGCCACCTTACTCGTCAATTTTTGCGCACCCTAATCAGTCAGGAAGGGCTAGGCCCCCTCCCACTCAGTACTCCTATTCTAGGTCCCACAATAAAACGGTGGACACTATTGTGAAGAAATAGGGAATCACGATTAGTGGGGATAATGAAACCAGTGCGGAAAATTTCTTGAACAGGGTGGAAGAGGGACGTTCGGATAGGGATTCCATTCATTCTTGAAAATTTACCCCTACAATGGTTCCCTTATAATTCTCATGCCTGGCCTACCTGGCAACATTTCAAAACTGCATTTCTGATGATGTACGAAGACATCAATTATCAATGGCGGCTTGAAGAATAAGTCGCCAATCGTTATCGGGTTCGTGATGAAAGGACCTCTCATTTTCTAACCTGCTTGCAAGGTTTGTTTCTAAAGTTCCAACGGCCTGTTACCATGCAAGAACAGATGGACAGGGCCTATTCGCCGCTTTGAGTTTTCTGATTATAATCGTTTAACGCTGCTTGCAGGTGAAGTAGAAAGAACGGCGAATTTAGATAAAGGTGAGCGTTCACCTCCTAGCCCGGAAGATTCATTCTTCCCTGAATTGGCTTATGCCAAAAACCCTCACCTTTCTCGCGGAGCTGGTAAAACTACTAGTGGCAACGCATCGAGCAGTGCCAATTCCTCTCTTGAATCCTTGGTGAGTGCGTTGGTAAAGTTGGTGGATAAACTGGGCACCCAGGCCTCTTCACATGATAAACCTTATTCGGGACGTGATAGCCAAACCAGAAATAATAATAATAAACACCGTCCCAAAACCAATAAGGACGAGACTCACAGTCAGGAGGGTTTGGCGCAGGCCTCAAGGAAGCCTGACTTCTCAAGGCCGAAGCGAATATATTAATTGAGCAGGAGTTAATTGTGCCTTCAAATAGTGAGTGGTGCAGCCCGGTGGTGATGGCCCGTAAGCCGGACTGTAATGACCGTCTGTGTATTGATTTTCGACCGGTTAATGAGGTGTCGAAGAAAGATGCGTATCCGATTCCGTTTATGGCGGAAATCTTGGACCGCTTATATTCCGCTCGATACATCTCAACCCTAGATCTGAACAAGGCTTACCACCAGATCCCTCTCAGCGAAGATAGTAAGGCAATTACGGCTTTTACTATCCCAGGAAAAGGGCTGTACCAGTTCAAACGCATGCAGTTTGGTCTCACCGGGGCTCCAGCAAGCTTTCAACGGTTGATGGACAAGGTCATCGCCCCGGAAATGAGACCACACGTACTTGTGTACCTAGACGACGTGATAGTCGTCGCTGAAACCTTTGACGAGCACTTGTATTGGTTGGAGCGTACCATTAGGCGCTTAAATGAAGTAGGACTGACACTCAGCCCAGACAAGTGTATATTCTGTCAAACGGAAGTCCATTTTCTGGGATTCAAGGTGAATATCCTCAACCCAGAAACGTTAAACAAGTCAGACGTTTCGTAGGGGCTACATCATGGTATAGGCGATTCATCAAGGACTACGCTAGAATCTGTGAGCCGCTCACTCGTCTAACCAAGAAAAATTAGAATTTCTCTTGGGGAGACGAGCAGGAAGAGGCGTTCCAGACTCTAAAAACAGCCTTGGTGTCATCGCCTGTATTGGCATACCCCGACTTCAATCTACCATTCTGCGTTCAATCAGACGAAAGTGATTTTGGTTTAGGGGTTGTAATCACCCAAATTCAAGACAAGCACGAGCGTGTGATCGCATACGCTAGTCGAGTGATGTCCGAAGTGGAGCGGAACTACTCGAAAACCGAGAAAGAGTGCCTGGCCGTAGTATGGGCCATCAGAAAGTTTCGGTACTATCTCGAAGGGTACCACTTTTCAGTGGTGACTGACCACAGTAGCCTCCGATGGCTATACAGCCTCAAAAATCCGACAGGTAGATTGGCGCGCTGGGCGTTGGATCTCCTAGAATATAGCTTGGAAATTTTCCATCGAAAGGGATCGATGCACCAAATACCGGATGCACTATCCCGCATGTTCAGGGATGGAGAAATCGACCATATTGCGGCCATGATGCCTGTCGAGGATGATTGGTATGCCAGGCGGCGTGAGGAGGTGTTGAAGTCACCCGGGAAGTACCATGGTTGGAAAGTGGTAAACGGAAATCTCCTCAAGTACCGAAACAATCCGCTGCTGGAAGACATCATTGAGGACTATGATGCTTGGAAACTGGTGGTTCCGAAGAACCTCCAGTCAGACCTGATACATGAAGTGCACTGCACGCCTGAAGCCGGCCATTTAGGCAGGGAGAAGGCCTACCATCGGGCCGCAATTCGCTATTATTGGCCTGGCATGTTTAAAGACATCACGTCTTTCGTTAGAAATTGTGAGACATACCAGCTCAATAAACCTGAGCAAGCCCAGTCGCGAGGGCTTATGACCCAACGAATAGTCCAGGAGCCATGGACAGTCGTGGCAACCGATGTCATGGGTCCATTCCCTCGTAGTAAACAGGGATATGAATACCTACTAGTATTCCAGGACTTATTCTCGAAATGGATCGAGTTGGCGCCTTTAAAAAAGGCCAATGCGGAAAGCATCAATAAAGCTTTTCTTGAATTAATTGTGATAAGGTGGGGAACACCTAAGGTGCTCCACTCGGAAAGTGGCATCGAATTTAATAATAATGCGGTGAACGACCTTGCTGTGAAGTTCGGCACCCACCGCTCGTTAACACCACTTTATCATGCTAATGATAATTAGCTACCACCTCAGGCTAATCCTGTGGAAAGAACTAATAGAGTTCTCAAAACTATGATCAGATCATTCATTGCCCAAGATCATAGAAACTGGGACCTCCACCTTAATGAGTTCCGATTTGCCTACAATTAGAGCACTTGAGGGAACTAATGACCAAGTTCCAAGATCAGGCTTTCTTGAGACAAGCGAGATACTATGATAGGAATCATCGCGACCAACAGTTCAAGGTTGGCGATAAAGTCAAGAAGCCTACTCAAGTGTTATCCAAAAATGGAACTCACGTGTCGGCCAAACTGTCGCCAAAGTTCAGTAGCCCTTCCATTGTAGTAGAGGTGATCTCACCCAATATCTACAAGCTGGCATCGCCAGAAGGAAGATTGGCGGGGCCCCAGAAGACGAATCGAGTAATCCGGAAGAACTGGCGGAACTCGACAGAATGCTATTGGAAATTCGCGATTCGGACTCCGAGATGGAGCGTGTTGACGATCATGAGGAGGAACCGGAGAATCGCGAAAGCAATTTCAACTGGAGACTAGGAAATACTGATCCCCATTCACACTGGGGCGTGGAAAATCGCGTTAGACTACGTGCCCGCTCCTATTCTAAATAGGGGCTTGGCGGGAACACCGGTAGGGAGGCAAACGGCGATTTGTTATAGGCTAAGGAAAACAACAAATCAAGGATGGAATAGATCACTTCTTATTGGGCGCCCCTCTTACATTTGTTTAGTGATTCCACAGGATGAGTTGGCGGAGCGTCTGCCGGTTCGCACCTGGGTCACCAGAGCCAGAAAAAGAAGGAGCGGTGGGAGGCGCCATCGCCTCCACGGCAAACCAATCGTCAGTCATGCCACCGAAGTCAATTTCGGACTTAGAATGGGAACACTCACTCCCGGAGGGAGCAGTAAACTTCGCGGCTTTGGTCCAGGCCGAAGTTAATGCGGGGCGTGTGGGGCTTTGGGAGCCAGTAGACGAGGAAGCAGCGCCAATACATGCGGGGGCTGTCCCGAAACCCACTACCTCGGGGGAACAAGGCCTATCCATGGAGGAACGGGTCCGAGCTAGGATCCGGAACGATCCCTCGTTCCGCAGAAGGAGGCGCCGACCTGACACAGTGTCGAAAAGTGGAAAAAATTCCAGCCACGCGGCATTTTTGATGATATTGCCTTGGAACTTTTTTTATTCTCTTCTATATGTTTTATATTTAGGCGCCTCGGTGCGCAAATTCGGAATTCCGTCAAGGTTTTTTTTTTATACCAGTGCAAAGTCATGTGTCTCCATGAATATGCAG
>CAKNYM010035986.1:1483-14983 GCA_932195095.1 Andricus curvator
TATTTTGGCTGTTGGCACAATTTAAATTCCAAAAAGGTTTTAGTAGAATACGTGCTAAACGACCTGGTGCGCGATCCGGTGCACCCTGATCGGCGACTCACCATTGGTAGTTATTTTGGCTATCGACACAATTAAAATTTCAAAAAAGTTCTCGTGGAATACGTGCTGAACGACCTGGTGCGCGATCCGGTGAACCCTGATCGGCGACTCACCATTGGTAGTTATTTTGGCTATCGACATAATTAAAATTTCAAAAAAGTTCTCGTAGAATACGTGCTAAACGACCTGGTGCGCGATCCGGTGCACCCTGATCGGCGACTCACCATTGGTAGTTATTTTTGATATCGACGCAATTAAAATTTCAAAAAAGTTCTCGTAGAATACGTGCTAAACGACCTGGTGCGCGATCCGGTGCACCCTGATCGGCGAATCACCATTGGTAGTTATTTTGGCTATCGACACAATTAAAATTTCAAAAAAGTTCTCGTAGATGACGTCTTGAACGACCTGGTGCACGTTCCGGTGCACTCGGGTGTCGGCTATTGGCAAACTTAAGATTTTAATTTTCAACGCTGGCTAATATTCTCTATCACTTGCATGTACTTCAAAATATTCATTTGTGTTTAGCGTGTCCTAAGCATCGAAGACGGATACCATGCGTGAGCCATGCTTTAGCCAGATATTTCCAAGTTTATTGCCATGCATGAGCCATGCAAACTTTTTTCACGCGGGCAGCTGAACCATATGAAGATGTGGGGCTCATAACTTTATTATACTACGTCGCGTCGTCCTAAGATTTCAAGACGACTATTTTACCCCATTTTCCAGCTTCGTCAATTTTTCGGGGCGACAAGATGCAGCCAAATTAAAAAATAATATTTACATACATAAGAAATAGTATCAAAAGAATTTTTGAAAATGAAGTTTCAGTGACGAGTACATAGAAATCTCTTCCAGTAACCAGTACCTGAAATTTGAATTACATTTGTCACTTGAAAGTCCATGTTGTCGATTATGTAGCATTTCACATTTCATATTTCACTTCATATTTTTCAGGTGTACTTGGTTTTTTTTAAAATGTACGTCTCGTTTCAGGGCTCATTTGGAAAGTCATGTGATGATAACCTAATTCTTCAAGATCACGCAATGTATCACGTACAGGGACGCGGCTTCTATATAAACCAGAAAACGCTGCATTTATTCATCTCGTCATCAGTTACACTTTTCGGGAAAATTATCAAAAAACTGTATCATCGATTTTGGGATAATGAGGACCAGTATTGCTACCATCTTTACAACCACAGCAATTGTTTTCCAATCTATTGGTAAGTAGAATACATGAGATAATTTAATAACTATAGCAAAAAATTTGTATTAATTTTGGTAACAGGTAGTGGAGCAAGACAGCGAGCGCCACATTATTTTTCCCTTACATAATTGTAGTATAACATTTTATTGTAATTTTTACCATACTTTTACAATTTCAGTGTAACTAATCCTATCGAAAAAAGTGTGATGTAATAAAGTTGATGGGAGGGAAGGATTCAATCGCCATAATAGGCTACGAAACCCTTTTTTGTAGACGCATGTCGCCTACTTTGACTGATTTTTTCCACCAGAAATTAGCATTTTTAAACAAAAATCATAATCGCGATTAACAGTTTTAGGTTGATAGTGTTTTACACCGGAAACGCCTATTTTTGATTTAAAAAAACTGTTAGTTTTCAAGGATTGAGAATTTTGCAAGCAGTTTCACTCTCTTACCGTTTCAGAGACATGGAGCTTTTTACTCTCGACAATGTCGAATTTCTTCTATGTTTTTGGAAATACACTGTTTGTATCGAAGTGACTTCGAATTTGAAGCGATTCCGACTGGCGTCATATACGACCTGTAGGCACTTTCAACCCCTTTCCAACGGTTTTGAGGGGGGCGTATAATTGGAGGGGGGGGGGCTTGTGGAAGAGTTGAAAAAGGGGTCTGGGGGCTTTCGAATTCGAAAAGGGTCGAAGTGCCTTTGATTTCGAAACGATCCCGACTGGGGAGCATTTATGACTCGTAGGCACCCCCGACCCTTTCACAACGATTTTTTGTAGATGGCGGGCGTACGGTTTAGGGGTCTCATGGAAAAGTTGGCAAAGGGGTCAGGGGCCTATGAGTCGTAAATGCCCTCCTATCGAAACCTTTTCGAATTCGAAATTTCGAATTTCGTAGCAAAAAATCATTAAATTCCAAGGAGGATTCAGAATTCTGAAAAATTTTCTGTTCCGTTACTTTAGTGTTTTTTTGTGTGGAAATTATTGTCATTGTGTATTTTACGTGCAATTGGTATTTTCAAACAAAAATCTTTCTCTAAAAAATAGCTGTGTCACAAAAATCTCGAAAACATTGTTGTCGCTTTTTCTCAATGTCGATTGGGTAATTTGAAAAACTCGAAGAATCCGGTTTCAGTTGGTGGGCAGCAAATGTCACATTTGTGTGGATAATAAAGTCGACAAAAATTTAAGATTTGCTAATGGAAAATATTATTATTTAGCCAAAGCCAAAGCATATTCAGTAGAATCAAAATTTGTATTTGACATGAGCAAACGTAACTTTATTGTGAAATAATAATGACAAGTTTATTTTTACAAAAGGTGAAAAATTACCATTTTTCAATATGTTCATTGCATTATTCAAATTGAAATAATTATCTCAGAAAAACAAAACTTACCCCCTCATAAGGTTAACTTTTGCGTTTTTAATCTTGAATTGGACCTCTCCTTTTTACTTCTTGATCCTGTGTTAAGAATAAAAGAATTCAATTTTTGGACAAACGACAACAGCTACGAAAGAAAAATGAATAGACAAAAAATGGTCTTCCAAAAAATAGTAAGAACTCATCTGAATTTGTCAGCAATAATTTTTTGATAGGAGGCGTAGTTTTTGTTTTAATCTTGAAAAATAACATTCAAAATAAAAATAAGATTATAAAATAGAAATGAAAACTTCTTGGAAAAACGACCAAAGTTAGGAAAAAAATTGATAGAGAAAAGTGGTTTACCCAAAAAAGAAATTTGTTATACTTAATTAGTTAATGAAAAATTAAATTTGTGCACAAACGACACAAGCTGCGAAAAAAATGTAGGGACAAAAGTTGTTTATCTAAAAAATAACCACAAATTTATTATTTATTATTACATTCTCATCATTTATGATTGAAAAAGTATAGAATTGTCTGAAACTTGACACCACAATTTTTCAACGCATCTCCACGTTTTGAGATCCCCTGAAGCCAAAAATCAAGTTTTGGCGATGGAGACGTTGAAGAGGAAGAATTGTAGCTTTTCAGAAGACCTGTAAGTTTTCCCTTAACCATTTTTTGATAAGACTTTATATTTTAGTTTCCCTTTATTTTCCCCCTAATTCCTCGTTTGTCAGAATTATTTATTCTAGTGGGATGATGATGCCAATGATAATTCTTTGACGATCTGATGATTTGATCATAATTTTCTCAAGTTGATTCGAGGCTGAGAGGAATCCTCTCAGGAGGATATTTTTTATTTTACAGTCCTTCGAAAATAACACAACACAACCTTTATTTCCAATCGTTGGAATTTAGGGAAAGGATGTTTTACTAGAAGGATGGTTCGAAATTTCTGCACGTGCAATATGTCGGTAGTATAGAGGACCGGGGTAAAAACTGATTCCTGGCGTTTTCAATTGCTTTATATATTCTATGCCTCGTATATTGTTCTGGAAGCTGCTTCCTCAAATAGTCCCGTCAAACTCTATTCGGTAATTGCTCTTGGTCATCCAAATCAACCCAAGGATTTGGTAATGAGTTTGAGGATTCATCCAGGATTTATTGGTCGGCTGCTGAGGAGTTGCTTCGTCAAACAGTACTTCGTAATTGCTCTTCAGGGTCGTGTTTGGACGGAAAGCGACCCGTGAGAAATACGCTAGACCCCCCCCCCTCCTCATTAAATAAAACTGGAAGCTGCCCCTTAAAACATATTTTGGCAAGGATATAAAAACAGAAACATGATGAACTTGACAAAGTCTCAACATTTATTGTGGGAGCAATTCTTTTTTAACAATAAACTGTGAGTGGCAACTCTGTCAATAATATCGACATTGGGAATTTTTTCAACAATCGCACGTTCCACTGCCATCTGCACGAAAGCACCAATGCGCTCTTGACTTAAAGAGCTTCTTGGTCTATTTTTCGACAAATTTTAACATAGAAAAAGATCACAGACTGCGCATTTTTTGTAAGTCTTGCATATTGTCTCTTCTGATGAAGAGTTCGCAAAGCCTTCATTGCCTCTATCGTCTTCTAAACCCATTTGATGAAGAGTGAAATATTCTTCAGAAAGCGTTGTCCTTAAGTGATCCCAGTTCTCTGCTAGACTAAGCAACTCACATTGAAGTTGCTCTTTTGTCGCATCGGGATCGAATCGCAGTAATATTTCCGAAAGCTTCTGGAGTGCATCAGGTCGCATCACATTTTTAAACTCAGGAAAATATAGTGGCGACAAGCAAGCCAGATCTTTGTAAATATCGCCATGTTTTTCAAATCTGCTTTTCATGCTCTCAATAGTCAGGTCAAAAATTCTGGTATGAACATTAATTTCCTAATTTTTCAAAGGATTTGAGATAGGCTAATCTGATGCAAGTTCCCTAGTCGTCTTTTTTTGTCTGCGAATTCTCTTTTGAGGAAATCCGTTTTCAATGCAAATTTTGGCATTCAGTTTTTTGTTGTCTAGCTCATTTGTTGCCCAGTCAATATAATTAGAGACTTTCACTTTAACCTCTTATACGTCACGTTGAATCAGTTCTGAACTTTTGATAATAGTTCCTACGAATTGCTGCCCTTCAAATAAATCCATTCCAGATGTTTTTAGTTATTTTGATAAAGTATATTTCAATAATGAATCTTTGTGTGATCTTTCCATGGATCGATGATCTGGCTTTACTCTTTTTGAATTTTCCACAGCGTCTAAGGTAGGAATAACGCTGACATACATCGAACTTTCTTCATCTTGAAATGTGCCAAATATTCTAAATAGATCTACATCCTTAGACCATCAGCGTGTCTCTCTAATAGTCTGAAGTCTTCGAGAATCTTTTGGAGTAATATCGTTCCAAATGACAATTCTGATATGGGAATCCTTAAAAAATACGGAAATTGATTTCAGCAGAGAAAATTATGAAATAGCTGGAATGACCGATTTCGTTGTGTCACAAATGATTCACTCCAGATTTTCAAGAGAACGCATCAGTTTCGAAAACTGGTGGAGATTTCAAATCTTGCTTCCAAGTCTTGCTTCAATGAAATCAGTTAGGTTAGAACATTTGTTTTCTTCTTCTTGTAATAGCTTCTGCTTTTTTTCTCTTTGTTTCTCTGCTCCACCTTTGCGTTTTGATGTTGGTTTCTTCTCAGACATCTGCGAAGAATCAAGACCCATAATATAAATAACTGGGACAATCAAGTTTCCCACCCGAAATATCTTATTGGCGTATTAAAAAAATATATATATCATGATATAAGAATCTGGATGCTGCTTTGTGCATCTTGAATATAGAGTTCTTGTGGAGCAAATGCTTCTATAATTTTATCAAAATTTTATATTTGAAAACATATCGTAGAAAACATTTGTTCTTCATCCTGTCAAATTTTATTTTTGGTCCTAATACAGTTGTATTTCTCATGTCTTCCGATTTAATCTGATAAATACATGGTTGGGCATTCTTTATAGTTTTTAAAATAATGCATCCACTTAGGATTTTTAAACTCGCTCCGACTAATACTTATCTAATTCACTTTTCGGATGCATCCGCAATGTGTCCCACGCAACCTTCTTCCGCGCACAAAAAAATTGGGGGTTTGCATATATATTTCAGTTTGGTAAAGGTCCGCACACTGTCAAAACTTTACGAGGGTGAAATAATGAAGTTTTTAAATAATCAAGTTCGAAATTCAGTGATCGAAAGATAGTTTAGAAATAGGTTACGTTATTTTCCGTTGCAAAGTCGTGAAAACTAAGTAAGTATACCATTAAGCCATTTCCCTTTCAGGGTAGGCGTGACACTAAAAACTAAGAATTCTGTTAAATCTTTAAATACTATAAGTTTATTTTTTTTTTTTAAATCATTACAGTCAAACCTGGATTTAATGTCAATTTTGGGGCTGACGGTAACATAAAATTCAGGCTCTGAGTCAGGGCCGTGTAAACCGTTTCCGGTGGATTTTACTGCGTAGTGAAAAATATTTTGAAAATTATTTTTCTAATGCGGAGACAAGGGAAAACTAAATATTTAACGAAAATGAGGAAGAAAGTTTGCTGTTACATGTCAAAATAAATGTGTTTTCTGCTTACGCACTCAAAACGTTTGCGGACCGTTGAGCATCTTGTTTAAAATAAGAGCTTTTTCTTGAATGATCGGTCCAGATACTCTGTATCTCACTTGCTTAACCCATTCAAAGACAGCAGTATCCAAAAACACATGACTATTTTCACCAAAACACCGCAAATCAACACTTCAAGCGGGAAGCACGCACTTCTGCGTGTATAGCAGATAATGATGGCGCAGTTTCACAATCAGACATACGCAGAAGTTATTTAAATGAAAATCACTTACTTTTATAAATATTAGATTGACTGTCCACGAAAAAGACAGTTATCACCATTCTTACGTCAACACTTCACAGTTTGACATTATAAAACACTACAGTGGGGCTCCGATGCCTGAAGTCGATTGGACCTCTCTTTCTAGCACGTGAGATAGACAGAGACGATCCCATTGTGTTCCAATGAGAGGTCTTTTCGTTTCGAAACGATCGTACTCTCGCTATCTCTGTCTACCCAAAACTTCTTCTTTTTTTTGTCGAATCGTAGAGCCTATTGATAGCTACGACAGCGCCAATGAAATATTAGCCTTGGAACTACATCGGGGGAATCCAAACGTAAACAGTCCAGGCAGTCTAAACCGTTTACAATTAGAATACATAATATTGTGCAATATATGCCAGTGAGTACCCGCGCACTGCGCCTTTCCGCTACGCTGCTGGTGTTTTTAAGGCATGAGCCGCAACTATCTCTCGCTCCGCGAGCTGAGAAGCTGCGCGGGCTAGCAGTTCTAGGAATTACTGAGCTGCGGGATACTGAACCGTGGGTCTGGTGTTTATTGTATTAATTTTCAAGAAAATATATGAATTATTAACCACATCTTGAATTTTAAAAGGAATTATAAACCTAATAATTATATTTTCAGTCAAAAAAGTAAATTTTCAACAAAATAGTTCAATTCTTATTCAAAAAAAGGGTTTTCATCTAAAATGATGAATTATCAACCCAAAAAAAAGGATTCTCAACAAACTAGTTCCAGTTTAAATAAAGTAGTTGAATTTTAAACCACAAGAGATTTTTCAGTCGCTATTCACGAATAGCGAAAATCTTGAAAATTTAATTAAATTGTTCCATTCGGAGAAAAATCCTGCGATCAACATAAAACTGCCATATGACCAACCTCTGATCTCAAACAACAGACAACCCTTTCGATTTAAATAAATAAACACCATGCTAATATATTTTATTTTTTTATTCTATGTAGAAATTATGCTGTTTCCCTAAACCTTATACGTTTATATTTTTGTTTTTTGCAGAATTGAGTTCACAATCAACTACGGGCTGTGCAGCTCCTGTGCGTATACGTACACGTACGCAAGTTTCTACTCCTCTAAACTATATACCAAGACTCAAAATTCCTGTAGGTCTAGAAATAAAGGTTGGTCGTCGAATTATTGCAGTAAACCAAGATTGTCAAATTGTTCCATACATACAAACAAGCAAATGTACTATAATAAATCCAAAGGAAGTGGACCCCGAGAAACCTGAAGAACAGTACGAGGCGAAGCAAGTTTCCGACGATGATTGGCTAGTAATAGTTACTGCCTTTTCTGATCGAGAAAAAACAGCTCCCTGGTTTATTGAAAGTGCTATACAGACGGTAAATATGATCAAACTCGCTCGAAGCAGGGCTCAAAATGGTCGGTTCACTTTATTTTGGAGAATAACAGTTCCTGAGGCCAACACACCCAGATTTCAACAGGGTTTACCTAATAGTTTACCCTCGAGATCAAGGTTACATGTTAATTCAGATAATCAAGGCGATGCAGATGACGTTCAAGTGGTTCGGCCTAATCTTAATACCCCAAGAACACCGTTTCATCCTAGTTCTAGTTCTAGGGAACAACCGAGCACATCCATGCATCAATGGGGTCTACCAGATGTTTCAACATCGCTATCAAGGTTAGGCGTTCATTCGGATAATCAAGGCGAAGCATTCGATGCCCAAATGTCTCTACTTAATCATAATGTCCAGGGATCAACGGCTTTTTCTAGTTCTGAGCAATATGATAGCACACCCAGGCTTTCCAAAAACCGCCTACTATCCTCATTGATAAGACGTTCTCGAAAAAGCCGAGACACCCAACAATAATGTGGAACTATGGGCCCCGTTACACCGACTAGCCTGCATAGAATAAGTTAGCTCAAATACGAGAAAGTCTCAGATTCGCGAAGGCGTGAAAGCGTTTTCGGCAGTGGCTGTCTGTTGTACACGTGGAACCCCTGCGTCTTTTGCGCAGACGAGAATCTGGCTACTCTCGTTCAAGCTAGCTTACTCTACGCGCATTCACTTTCTACTTGCCGGTCTAACTGAACCATATGGTATACGTCTATGTTGATTATAACCAATCAAGATGTTGATCACATTGGCGCGACAACTTCTTGTTACATTATCATTCTTTAACCAGGTATTCATATTTAGCTTTACTAAATATCATTGAAGTTATTAATCATAGAATTTGAATAATTTTAAATAAGAGATGTTAATTTTACCCAAAAATTATTTGAATTTTTAGTAATAGTAATGTCCTGTCCAATAAATTGTAATCAACAATACAAACTGGTTCCAATAATGGTAGGATGTTCAAATTAGCCCTAACTATTTTTTCGTCAAACTTGATCAACAAAGAAACTGTAGCAAACACTATTGATTCATCTTCTCCAATTATACAGATATTTCTACTTTTGAAAATTCCCAGTTTTAAATCCTTGGAAATTCTTTAAATTTCCTTGCAATCTGTTGAAATCTTTTGAAATTCCTGGAAAGCTTTTGAATCTTTTGACATCTTTTAATAAAATTGGGTATTGAGTATGTGCACTTAAACGGTAGCGTTGCGGTCTCGAACTATGAACTAGAGTTTAAACACAGACCCATTACGCCTTATGGAAAAAGGTGAGATTTTTTTAAGATGTGACCATTATTTACACATGTAAAAATAAACTAATTTGAATTTGACGCCAAAATTGTGCAAGTTTTTGGCTCTTGTGAATGCAACTTTTTTCAAATTATTGGAGCACTGAATTAACAACAAATATACGAAGCGATATCAATAATGCTTTTTAATTTTAGCCCATTTTTAAATAACAATATTACAAAAGGGTTAATTTTTATGAAAATTATTTTCAATTTTTTTTTTATTTAACTTTTTTAAGTTAAGTTAATTGCCAATATACCTAAGCCTTTTATTTTTGCTTTTATTCTTATAATATCCAAGATTTGCATCAGTTTGGCGCATAGCTTTGCCCATTTATTTTTATTTTTCCGAAATCGTAAGTTTTCCCGTCTACTGTTTACCTGACAATAATTGATTATATTTTTCTACAGTTTTTAACCATTCTCAGTTGATAACTATAGAAAATGCAATTTTGGCCTTAAATTGTTAGATGAACCGATTTGGAAATTTTAGAAATTTCACGTTTAAAAAATTTTAAATATATTAACATTACATAGAGATTATCATCATGGCTCAAATTAAAACATTTGGCATTAGAATTAGGATAAAATATAATATTTTTGAATGTTACATTGTATAATTCCAAGAAGAAGTAAATAAAAAATTGCAAAAAATGTTATCAAAAGTCCTTTTTTTTAATTTAACCTATGCCTACAAAACCCTTACTTGATTTTGCTTGCCGTCCTTTTATGGGGTTGCTTTTTATATTTCGATGTCACCGCCGCTTATTTTAAAGAAGGAGGTACAATTCTAAAGAAACTACTTGAGCTTGCACTTGACCAGATGGGTGTATTTAAAGACAAACGTAACTTTACTATTCGTTCGATGAATGTGTGGAACCTTACAATATGCTAACTAGTGTTAGGGGGTTCGGCTGATGACTAACCGTTCCTCAAATCCGGTTTTCACTGAAGAGGCAGCCAAGTCACGTACTGATATCCACGGTCTAACCCGGGTTTTCACCTGGGTCGGTTTGACAACAGCAATTAAATTGTATTCACCTTGGCTGTCGATTGTAGTCCTAAGTAATTCTATTCCTGGTTATGACACTGGTTATGCTTGTGGAGGATGCACAGTTGATAAAAGTTTTTGACACAGCTCTGCGGATCGAACGTTCTTGGTTCCACTCTCGAAGAGGTCTCGAAGAGACACTACTTGTAAGGCGGTCTTGGAAAGACTCGGCTCTTAAAGCGGTCTCAAGAAGACACGACTCTCCTACGCTCGTTTTCCACGGTGATCGGACTCCCTGAGGTACCCCGAGCGCGGACGGTGGAGAGAGATCTGCTCGTGCCGGCAACTCGTATAACACGCGTTAGAGGGCAGAGTGCTCCATCCACCGTTTGTCAGTGGTAGAGTCCGACTTTAGTGAGACGGCGCTTCACGCTGCAATTGCTACTTCACCTTTTCACATTGTATTATTAATACGGGAGGTAACCGCATGGAGAGCGTCTATGGTAGATCCGTCTTTTTGAAAGACAAATTGTGTCCTGTGAAGAGGTTAAGCTGATCGATCTATAGGATTTTTCCTCATAAAAGAGTGACCAAATTGAGAAAAGTTTATCATAAATACGATCATTATAATAAATATTTTGGTAATGACCTCCAGAAGCTTATTTCAAAAACTATGATTCCATAGACTTTTTATATTGGGTGGCTGGATTTTACATTCGTATGATTTTATGACGATAAATCGGTCACTTTTTAGCAAATAAGTATATCAACGTAATGCCTATCTGAAGGAAAAATTCAATCATAAAAACCATTTGTTTTTAGAGTTCTATAGTAGTTAATTGGAACACTTCCCTTTTTAAATTGTTTTATAATACATCCAATTTATCTTGAAACCACTTTTTCTCTAATTGCATTGTAAAATAATAAAGTAGAATAAATCTTTAGTGTACTTTAAAAAAGGAAGTTGAAATATTTTATCTTGGATGACAATGTAAGTCCAAAATTGTAGTCGTACTTTTTTCATTTTTTTCAAGCTCTATATGTTGTTGACCAGAACTACTCGAAAAGACATTCTGATTGGACGGTTGGAACCTACTGGATATGCATCGATTTCTTCTGCGTTCATTAAGGTAACCTTGCCGCTATTCATGTTTATTTTCGACCGCCTTGTAGCTCCATTACTGTATGCGTATATTCCAACTAGAACATTACTACTCGCCAATAATGCAAATACATCACCATTGGATGCTGATAGAACAATTTGTTCATGGGTTGGCATAGGATCATACAGATGTTTTCCTACTCTCAATGTAATTGGTTTATCAGCAGGGAATGTGTATCTTCGAAGTTCAAATATCCGGTGCGGATCCGTGCGGAGAATTAGCCGAATAAATCCAAGCTGTTCAAGTGGACAATATCCAAATCCATCAGGAGAAGGAAGCTTGGTAGGAGGACGCATAGATGATGGAGGCCTGGATTCACGTAATACGATACGAGGATACTTCAGTGAAGGCGACCTGGACCTGGTCCTGGATCTTACGGGAGAATCTTGTCTAGCCGAGGAAGAAGATGTTTCGCCACGAGGAACAACAGTAATTGGGTCGCCATTAGGTAAACAGTCGAACTGTATACTTAACTCTGCAATAAGATACAAAAAAGTTTGCAATTTTTGAAAGTAAGTTGGTATATTAGTACCTAAATGATAAAAACACTTCTCTCGGAGTGTAAGTCTGACCACTCTGACTTTGGTCGTCTAAAAGAACCACTCTGCCTTTTTAGTTTGTCTTTTGGTGTTATCACACATACGCAGCAAATAGCAGATAGATTTAGTAATAAATAATATCCGGTTTAGTACATTTTTTATATATTTTCGTTCCGATACTATTCTTATCGCTTATATGTAATATTAATTCTGAGGTTGGATTTGGAGATATTTCAAAGATTTTGATCCTGGCATTCATGGATGATATTGTGATCCTGGTTGATTTCGCAAGAAAAGCTCAATTAAATGTGAATGCCTTACAGAGAATTATTTTTAAAACAAAATTTAAAGTCCAAAAGAAAAAATTTTCAAAGCAAATTTTAACTAAAATTATCAGCTATTAACAATATCAAATATCAACCAAAGGAGTTTTAACCAAAAAGAATCAATTTTAACAACAAAAAAATGATTATTTTTAACCTAAGGTATTCACTTAAAACTAAAATTATGAATCGTCAGTTAAATTTTCAGTTCAAAAATATGATTTTTTTTCTAAAATTTGCAGATAATTGTTTAGGTAACAGATAAATATTTTCGAAGAACAGAAAAAAGTTCAGATAAATACTGAGAACATATTTGTTTCTAATTTCTAATGTACAAGAAAACATTCTACAAAATAAATGTGAAATTTCGCACCACAAAATATTAAATAGAATTTTGAGAATATTATTTTTATATATATAAATGATGTTCGGTTTATTTTTGGGTTTATTATCAATCTTCGTTTCGATCGGAAAGTATTTTAAATTGAATAAAAACATGAAAGTTAGATATTTTAGATAATATACTTAAATGCTTAGTTTAGGAAAACCTTCTTTGCAGGCGCCTTCTTGACCTTTTTACGAGTTTGGATCATGAAGAATTCCCGCTTCTACTTTAACTCAAAGAACTTGCTGGTGTTCATATTCTTACGAATATTGTATGAATAGGGAACCATTTCAGGTTCAACTTTTTATAAAATACAAAAGCTTACAAATGCTTCTAAAAAGAGAGATGTATTATTATATTATTATATTCACCAATAGAATTAAGAATAACTGTCGATGATAGCACCAGACTAGAAATCATCTTCATTTTATCCAACTTTGTTAAGAGATTAAAAAATAATTATTCCGCAGCTTGACAAATTATGTAATACATACTACTGTCGCTATCTCATGAATTATGGGTACATATACTTACAGAGATCACATTCGCTTTTTCGAGTAATAAGGTAAAGCAAACATTTTAAATAATTCGAAAATTTGGTAGCTTTATTCTACTTTGACACATTTAATTTTAAAAGAAGCGAAATATAATATATTCTACTGTAAAAATTAATTAGGTTGGTACAAATCCAAAAAAAAACTTTTCTCTCTTCCCCGCGCCCACATATCCAAGTGACAAACTTTATTAAGAGAAGTTGTAGGCTCCGGAAGCTACGATCATGGTTCTTTAAAAGCA
>CAKNYM010035987.1:0-57040 GCA_932195095.1 Andricus curvator
GTTTTTTCCTTGGTCTTTGAAAATTGTGGCGCGAACCATGCAGATACGATGGTACTACTTTGTTATCTATTCGGACGAGACGGCTTGTATAATTATGATTGAACTTCACACAGGTAAGTTCGTTTAATCAATTAATTTTATTTAGTTACTTATGGTTTCTCAGAAATTAAGAAAATCCAAATTTGAAGAATATGGAAAATCATTTGACATTTTTACATTCTCATCAGGGAAGGTATTAGATCTGTGTAAAATTTGACCCCCCCCCCCCCTTTTTGTCAAATGTCCACTTGTGGGAAAAATTAATTAAAATAGGAAGATAAGCAAATACTCCTGTAAACCTGAACCAGAACAATTAAAAATTGAAATTAAAATTAAGAAGCAGGAGAAATCTGCAAACTGTAAAAAGTTTTCAACACCTTAGCGGAATACCCACCTGAACTCTATTTCATGCTCCTGACAATTGCATTTTTGGTTAAGCACTCAAAGTCCAACCATGCACAGCAACACGTGCCGTGCCTGGCGACTAACAAAATTCATTATCTAAACAAAATTTCCCATCTACATCCACAAGGGAATCTTCTCTCGCGAAAATTCTTCAACAGACGCTTTGTAAACAATTGATTAACACATTTAATCATTTCAAATGAGCCCGTCAACGGTAAACCATCCGGTTATCAACACGACGCTTACCGAACTCATTCAAACTGACCATTGTGATAAATAAATGTTGCATCTTGTCAAATTCTGATTATTTTCGAAACCTAACGCCATATCTATTTTGAAAGCTACGTGTGAAAATCAGAAAAAAAATTAAAATTTTTCGAAGATGAGGACCTATGTAAGAAAAACTAATATCAAGCTCAAAAATATGTTCTAGAAAAGAAATTAAGTTTCGCAGAAGCCTCTGAAAAGAATCAAATTTCGACCTCAACTCTAAAAACCAGATGGAAGAGAATGCTAGAAGCCAGCAAGCTTGATCAAGTAAAGTTTCTTCAGCTTGGTAAATTTCAACCAACATTTAGTGAAGATCAAGAAAAAGAACTCATGGAACATTTTCGAATAATGGATAGCAAATTTTTTGGACTCACGCAAAACGAGTTATGACGAGGTGCTCTTCAATTTGCTGAGGACTTAGAATTACCTCACAATTTCAAAAAAAGCCATCGGATTAGCTGAAAGTGATTGGTACCAGAAATTCATGAACAGACATCCTGAGCCTTCGTTAAGAACACCTGAAAATACATCCTTTGCAAGAGCAACCGGATTTAATAAGGTTGTAACAAACAAATTCTTCGATTTATCAGATGGACTTACGACTGAATTTAAATTCCCTGCACATAATATCTGGAATGTGGATGAGAACGGTACTTCAGTTGTTCCAAAGAAAAAACTGAAAGTTGTAAGCTTAAAAGGAAAACACCAAGTGAGGATGATAATTTCTGCACAACATGGCATTACTCTCACTGCAGCAATTTGATGTGATGCTGCTAGGGAATTTTTACCACCTCTACTGATATATCCCAGGGTGAAGTACAATCCTAAGTTTCCCGAAAATTGTCCTACAGGCTCTAAAATCGTTTGTCATCCCTCTGGCTGGATGCAGACTCATAGCTTTTATCCAACTTGGTTTAAACATTTCCTCACATACGCTTAGCCAAGCAAAGATAATCCTGTTTTAATAATTTTAGGCGGATACGCATTCCACATAAAAAAATTAAATTTTTATTAGCCGCTAGACAAAATCAAGTACACATTCTCTTCCATGTTCCTCACACATCACATAAACTTCAGCCATTAGATCGTAGCTTCATGAAGTCCTTCAGCTCTTTTCACTCTGGATCCGTCTTACGATGATTGAGAGCATACCCAGAACAAGGTTACGTTGAACGATGCACCACATGTCTTTGGGGAAAGCTACTTGGAAGCAGCAACGCCCAAGAATGCCATCAGTGAATTCTGATCAACAAGAATCTATCCTTTCAACCGAGATATTATCACTGAAGAAGAATTCAGTCCTGCAAGCATCAATTATATAGAGATGACGCATGTTGATTTTGAGTTTTTGTAAATAATTTTTCTGATGCTGACCCTAGGAGTTACCAAACCAATCTTTTCGCTTTTTAGGAAAATTTCCTTTCCCGTATGTCGGTCTTAAGCCAAATTTAAGTCCATTTTGAGCATTTTTGGGTCAAATGGACAGAATCTTCTGTTTTTGCATAGCAACGCCAGAATGAGCATTTGCCTCAGAGTTTTCAGTATTTTACCTCGCATTATACGCTTGAAATATACATCCGTGCAAAAAATAAAGTTCGTAGAACTCAAATGAACAAAAGACCCCATTTCTCCAAATTATTCAGTTACATTTTAAATTACCTTTCTGTTACCTATTTATTTCAGAAAAGGCTACCGATTATAAATATCTTCATAGAAAAATTAATTCATATCTTATATGATCTTTATCTATCAAATTAATTAGTATTTCTTATGTTCTATCTAGAATCCTTTTCATATAAAGGCCAATTTATTTGTTCATAATATATTCTGATATTATCACTTTAATATCATGTTTCCGTATAAGAGTCAACCAAAACCTTTTAATAATAATTATTAATTACCTACACGTACTTTTTAAACTCTATTTTGTATTCACGTATGATGTGGATAGTTAGGAGTGTATCATCTGTCCACGTCAAAATTTTCACGTGGCAGTTGTCTGTGTTCCATCTGTGTACGTGTACAGTTGGCCTCGAGACAAATTGCTCCGTGCAGATTAAATCACAAAAATTCTGATTTGCGTAAAGCTTTAAAAAAATTTACTTTGAATTATAGATATGTCATATTATTATATTCACCAATAGAGTTGAGGATGACCGCCAATGATAACACCAGAGTATAGACAATGCACATCTTTTTCGAATTAGAGGAAAAACTGGTTAATACATTAATGCGAAAATTAATTAACAGTGCAACCAATATGAATATTCTACTGCTACATTAGCTTACATAATCTATCTTGTATTTGTTATCTAATAGATAAAAGGTGCCAAGGTTGGCCTTCTGAGATATTTACTTTTCATAAGAGTCAGTTTCAAGTAACGAAATTTAATGACGAATTTCATTAAAACTGATTTTAAATATTTAAAGCGGTCCCAAAGTATTTTAACGGACTTCAAAGATTACAGCAGATTTGAAACTATTTGAAGGGATGTTAAAAGATTTCAAAGATCTTAAAGAATTTCAAGGTATTCCCATGGACTTGAAACGATTTTGAAGGATTTCATCAGATTTAATGAGATTGCACAGAATGTCAATGCGTTCACTGGAATTCACGTTATTTTAGTGGATTTAAAATGGTTTGATAGTGTTTCGAGTATTTTAAGGAATATAAAGAAATTTCCTGTGATTTCATGGGAAGTGCAGGTTAGCAAATTTTGCAAGCCTCCTCTACAGTATCGAAACCGCCTGATATTGAGCTTCAGTTAGGTCCGCTCTCTTGATCATTGGAAAAACTGAAAAATAATTGAATTGCCTCTAATATGCATATTGCTTAATTTCAACTTGTTATGGTTTAATTTTGTTTGAGTATATTTCCTTAGCATTTCTTTGTTCAAAATGAAACTTTATTCTTTTCTGTATAATCTTAACCCATGTGTGCACACCCAACTTTAACCACGTTGTTACACACCAGAGGTACCCATGTTCCCACATCCCTTTTTCAATTTTTCAATTTGTAAGAGGAACTCCAAGTTTTATTTCTGATCCCATAATAGTATTCAGCAACTCCCGAAAACCACCTCTACGACTTTTACCTGAACAAATGATGAGTGCCTCTACACAAAACACTAAAAAAAATTGAAATTTGAAATAATTATACAAGCCACCTTCAGAACACTCCAAGTTATATTTTCGTTTCCATGATAAATTTCAAAAGCCCCCTCATACCATCCGTACCACTCTTACCTAAACAAATTCGCGCAACACAATAAAAAAAGGTTTAAATTAAAAATAATCACACAAGTCATCTTTAGAACACTTCAACTTATATTGTTGGTCCCATAATAAATTTCAACAACCCCCTAAGACCACTCCTACCACTTTCACCTGAACAAATCCACGCAAAACACTAAACGCAGATCCTAAATTTGAAATAATCACACGAGTCACCTTCAGAAAACCACATGTTATATTCTGGATCCCATTCTAATATTAAAAAACCAACGAAAACCACCCCTACCACTTTCACCTGAACAAATTCCAATTGCCTCAGCGCAAAACACTCAAAAAATTTGAAATAATCACACACGTTACCTTCAGAAAACCCCAAGTTGTATTTACAACCCAATAATAATATTCAACAACTTTCACAACCTACTTAAAGTTTAATTTTTTTACTGTGGGTACCCGGGTACCCTAGTTGTGTCCGCAAAGTATGTATACTTTCAAGTCAATTATTTTTGCAAAAAAAATTTTTAATCGATTCTAAATACACCATTTGCTTAGAATTGAGCTGAATAACGGCGATTAGGAGGCACCAAGTGAAATTTTAAATTTTACCACACTTACGTGGATGAGCACAGAAGCAGGGATATGTGGAAAGCAAATCATAACCCGCTCGTTGAAGGGAAAATCTGGTACACAGACGGCTTCAAAGGAGTGGGAGTCAGGAGCAAGAATTTATAGCAGCACGGAAAGAAGGAGGATAGGGATCCTGCTTTGGCGGCATGCCACCGTTTTTCAGGCGGAGATCCTGGCCGTTCTTCGCTGTGCTGGGACATTATTAGAAGAAAACGTTGCTAGTAGGGGATCGTCCATATATTACGTAAGACGTTTTTCTTTTGTTTATATCGTTGTGTCCTTTTCAACTCCACATCAATTTTATTCTCGTCTTTATTTAAACAAAAGAAAAACGTCTTACGTAATTTATGGACGATCCCTAGGCAGATTACAATCTGCTCGAAGAGGCAAGCGATATTAACTGCAGTTGGGAAACTGTACATAACATCAGAGCTGGTTTGAGAATGCATAAAGGCATTAAACTACCTTTCTGAAAAGAACAACGTGGCTCTCATATGGGTTCTTGGTTACACAGGGATCAAGGGCAACGAAATGGCGGACCAGTTGGCAAAAGGTGGCGCACCACGTGAATACATAGGATCAGAACCGGTACTGGGACTAGCGTCTTGCTGCTTCGGGATGGTCATCAAAAGCCAGGGTTGCCGACAGGCGAAAGTCATCCTGGGCTATACGTACAGGATGGGCAGAACCAGGGAAATCCTGGGTTTACGCAAGAAAGACATGAGGACATTGTTTCAGATGCTTACAGGGCACAATCACCTAAATTATCACATGCACAAAATGGGGTGCAACCCAAAGACAGAGTGCAGTGAATGCGGCAGGGATGATGAGACATCCCTGCTTGTCTCATGCCAGTGCCCGGCATTAGCTAGGCTCAGGCAAAAAACACTTGGGGTCAATTTAATGGAAATTGAGGAAATTATAACGCGATCAGTGGTTGACGTGCTGGGCTTCACCAACAGATCTAGGGTCAACTACTAAGAGCAAATAGTTAAGGGTATGGCATAATAGGCACTATAGCTTGAGCGCTAGGAGGCTCTATCGGCGGAGACTCTTTGTTCCGAGTAGAAGAAGCGCTGTTGCACTAGAACAAAATCACGAAGCGTCGCCTCAGAGTGGTATTGCTGCTCGCTCAGCAAGAGGGAGAGGCGTTTCACTCACACGTCGGGATCGCGACAGCTCCGCACTGGGGCAGCAGCTCGCCGATAACGATAAAACAGCTGGCTCTCTCAGAGGTCACGCAACGTTTCCTTATTCAGCGCATCAGCACGACTGCTCGTGAGAGCGGCTTACCGAAATTTCTTACCGTGTACTTATTATTTTAGTTTAGTCGTATTGATAGTATTAATTTACGACCTTACCTTTAACCCAATATTTTGTTCAACAAACATTGCATAAAAAGAAACAATTATTTCAAAGGCCAACTTTTGGAAATATGGTCTTTGAAATTTCGAAGCTTGTATGCTTTGGAATATCACCATTTGTCTGTGAAACTCCTTCACCTATATAATACAGTGTATATCATTTCATAGAAGTTAGGCGCAATTCATCACATTTCATTTTCGAACATTTTATTTTTGAATTGCCTTTCCTAGATTTTTGACTGCGTTCTGTCGCTTCTGCCATAATCAACAAACCTAAGAAAAAAGTTTTTTCACATAACATAGCGAACTGTTAAAAAAAGCTTCACTTGAAACTCAAGACAACTAATAAAGTACTCAATTTTATTTAAATTGAAATGAAATATACTCCATAAATATTTTGGGATAATTAAACTTTCTAACCCTAAAATCTGACAACTAATTTGTCCAGATATCTTTTTCGAGAAACAAGAGTATTGAAATACTTTATGCGATATTTGTAATCCGATAGGAGATCTGTCATAGACAGAGAAATTCAAAAATCAACTCCGATCAAACCGTTTAATAAATTCGAGCAAAAGTTTTTTTTCCTCAATCGAGATTTTATCAGTTTTTCTACAGGTACTCTCGTTATCTAATAGTTAAACTCTTATTTTCAGTATAAATTTATTTATTTTCAATCACATGTAAACAAGTGGGATTCATCCATAAGGAATTGTCACTTTTAGGCAACAGACGTGATTCTAAAACATGGGATAACTGTGAAGTAATCCACTCCAAGAAAAATGTGTTGGTAGATTGTCTAAATTATCTAAATCAAAGAAGATTGTATCACCTTTTAATCCCACTCTAGTTTTATTATGCATTATAATGACATAGTGAAATAATACTTAATAATTTGAACAGACTTTCAATGTATTTCTTTATATAAAACTTGTCTATAATTGTGGTCGCTAATGACCGTTTAGTTGATGCAACCTAGCATTAAAAAATAATATTAAATGCTGTACACACTATTTTTTAATAGGATGCACAAATATGTGAAAAATATATATAAAGGAACATTATTCAATTATCTAAAAAAAATTGTTCGTATCGATTCCTTAGGGTAACTAAAATAAAATCATGATAAGGAATAGTACTTTATTTTGCAATATCTGAATAGGCCGTATCGGTCCAAGGTACAGAAATTAATAACACATACGTTTAAGGCAGTATAATAGATGTCAACGTAATATAGAAAATTTCGCCTTTTGGATACTTTTTAATCGAGCTGAAGTGATGAGAATGTATTTGTTAAAGCAGAAGAACTTTTAACACAGGGGAATTTAAAATTGTAAATTTACAGTTGTCAATGCTTGGATCTTTAATCTCTTCGCTGTTCGCGCAGAGAGCAGATTTTATAAAATGAAATTAGCGGTGTAAAGAATTGTGGTTTACACACGTACTATATTGAAACACTTTGCAATTGAGTTAGGGGAGCCTAAAGGAGATTCTTTAATTTCTTCTGGGGTCAATTTTCTAACCGCGCCATTGTTCATGTTTATTGTCGCCCGTTTTTCCCTCGTCATAAGCGCTGTATATATTCCAAGGAAACTCTCTCTATGTTTTGATTTTTCGTATATTGCAAAGACATCACCATTGGACGTTGATAATACAATTTGTTCTTCGGTTGGAATAGGCTTATGGACATCCTTTATTGTTCTCAATTGAATTGGTTTATCTGGAGGAAAAGTGTATCTTCGAAGTTCGAATATTCGGTTCGGATTTCTGCAGGAAATAAGTCGAATCGACTTGAGTTCTTCAAATATAACACCGACGATATGAAAAGGACGCCTGGCAGCAGGAGACCTGGACCTGGCACGAAGAGGAGGCTCCTCAGGAGCATAAGTTCGGGCAGGAGAAAGAGTCCTTTCTGGAGAATGTGTGTCAGAAAAAAAAGAAGATTTACTTCGTGGAACTCCAGAAATAGGGTTGCCATTAGGCAAACACTCAAATTGTGAACTCAACTCTGTAACAAGAAACAGAGGATTGCATTTTTTTTTAATGTACAAAATCGTGTATTGGTTAAAAAATCAATTGTTAAAAATGTTATTGTTAAACATTCAACTGTTGAAGATTCTATTATCTTTAATTTACAACTGCTCAAAATTCAAGAAAATTTAAGAAAATTGAAAACTCAACTTTTGAAAATTCAATTGACAATTTGCTGCTATTTTCGATATTTGACAATTAGATTTTATTCAATTTTAAACAGTTCCATTTTCAATTATTGAATATCCAAGCAAATTGAAAACACCACTGCAAAGTAGTTTGGGTGCGTGCATTATATGATGTGTCTTTAATTGTTATCATTTCGTAAACACTGTGCTTTCTCATAGATTCATAGAGAATTTTGGATTGCAAACTAATCTGACGGAATGGAAGAAAAGGTTTTGGCTTGAAAAGGAGTCCAAAGAGGATAAAAAAGTCGATTTTGGATTGTAAAAGGAGTCTGAGGGATGAAAAAGGCGATTTCGCCTGCGCATTTTTATTATCTATTGACCAATTTAATTTTAAATCAGGCAGAGAGATCCAACTAAGAGTGTCAAAATAATTTGGTATTTGGATATATCATTCTATGGTGCAAATAAAGGAACACGTATTTCACATTTTCTTTAAAAAGATTTGTTGGATTTGTTGCAATCATTCTAAGATTACCTGTGAATTATCAAAAAATGACTAACAGTTTTTTTTAAATGCAATATGTTCCGAGGGTACATATTTTGGATATTATTTTTTTATTTATTCGACGTGGACGTTTCTGCTGTTTCAATTCATCTCAAAAAGTTCGTAAATGACAAAATGGCGGCCGTTCTTTTAAAATGTTTGAAAGTGGATTTTCCCAAAAACGCCACTTTTCAAAATTTGTATTCTTTGGAAAGAAATATCTGGTAATATGGTCCTACATATCTCATAAGTTGCGTTTTTGGCACACCACTGCAGCAATTGAAAAAAACTACAGTGAAGTCGCACCTATTTCCCCTCTCCCTTATTTCCCGTCTCTCCTATTTTCCCTCGGCCGTACACGATTATTTCCACTGGCGCAGTTCCGCCTCTCCTCCGCGTCAGTGGCTGACCAATGAAAAATAGGCCCGAAGAGCTGGAAGCCTTCGTTGTTTTAAATTAGGTATTTTAGCATGACGTCATGGGAATACATCATACGAGTTTTTTGAGAAAAAATTGTAAACGTAAAAGTACACGTGGTGAAATTGCACTGATGCATAAAATACGCCGTGGCAACGCATGTAATTTCACATCAGTTGCTGAAAATTACACCATCGGTCGTCGGAAATCGTACGGACTAAAGTAGCAGGTTTTCACGGTACCAAGCGGAATATTACTATGTATCAGTAATTTTACGTTTGGAATTATGTGATTTTACATTTGATTTTAACAAGTGTTGCAATAATAAAATGTATTATTGTAGATAACGATCCCACATAGCACACTTCCCGAAAAAACCTGGTCTTTTCTTAGGACTTGGTCCAAGTGGCTGGGAGAAAAACCCAGGTTTGCCCTAGGTTTAGACCTATACTTAAACCTAGGTTAAAACATAGGTTCATGTCCGCCGCGTTTTTTTTGGTTTTTTAAAAAAAGTAAATTAATGCGACAAATTTTTGACAGTGAATTCAATTTTTTTAATGAAAATTGTTCTAATTCATGCAAATCTATACTTTATTAAAGTTTTTTATTTGTGTTAAAAAAGTATTAGACCTAGAAATTTCACCTGCTACGTTAAAAAAATTGGGGGGGGTGGGGATTTGCAAATATGAATGAAGAATAATTAAGCTTGCTGAATAATTTTATCAACATTCCTCAAGAGCATGAGCATGTCGCACCGAAAAAAATTTATTTATTTTTTTAAGTCCGAAAAAACGTTAATTAACGTCTCGAACCTCAAAAAGGTAGGTCGACCGGCAAGCCGCGGCCGCCTCGCAAATTAATTCATAGTTCGGAGTTGAAGCATTCTTATATCCTTGGCGATTAATCTCATTTGCGAGAAAGGGTAGCACTAGCGCTGCACACCGACCAAATGCGGAACTAATGCTCTCAATGGGCTTGGGCGGCTGAACGGGCATTAGTAGAGGGAAATTTAAATTAGTACCCAGATAACTTGCGAAAGACTATTTAGATTAGGGAGCATTCACATATTACGTAACATTATTTTTGACCTGTTTAACGACCACCACCCAACTCAATTTATAAGACCGCGAAATTTCCTTTGTAACCCCCCCCCCCCACACACACACACACACCCTTCACCGCCGATACGTAACATTTTTGGTATTATATTTCAAACATAATATACGTTTTCTAATGAAAAAAAGGTTTTGTAAGATGAAGTATTATCTAGAAATAAATAAAACAATATTTTGATGTAACGCTGAATGGTTTTTCAATATTTTTTTTATTCATACAAATATTGAAGTTATTTAATGAAAGTACTAATTGAAATTCACCAATTGAAAACTTTTTTCAATACCATAAAGAATACAAAATTATATTATTAATAATACAATATAAAAATTTCAAATAAGTATTTGTTGAAAGTTTTTGAATATTAAATTTGAGCTGAAGTTAAATTCTAAGAATTGAGAACAAGAAAATAAGTGAGATCTCTTTGTTTTTAAATTTAAATAAATATAATTTTGATAAGATTCTTGAGAAATTTAAAAAAAAATTTTTGAATATTTCAGATTTGTCAAAAAAGAATCTAGAAGATTTTAAAGAACTTTATTTTATTTTATAGGATTTTACAAAATATTAGGAAAAATTCGAGCCTTTTTAAAAGATGTTTAGGACCTTTAGAAGTTTGGTAGAAATCAAAAAATATTTGATAAATTTTGGGAAAATTTTTACAAGTTTTTAAATATTTCTAATCTATTTAAAATGTCTTAAATGCCTGGAAATATTTTTAACTGAGTCGTATGTTTCTTAAAATTTTGAAAAATCATTCAAAATTTTAAATATTGACTTATAATCTTCTAAAATTTCCCAGAAATTTTAAGAAAATTTGTTTATTCTCTTGAAACCTTTCGAAATTCTTTTGAAGCTTCTGAATCTTTTTGAATCTCTTTAATTCTTCTAAATATTTCTTGAATTCACTCGATTTTTTTTATGTTACCAAATTTAAACATTTTGCTTTAAAATCTTCTACACTCTTTTTCAAAATTTTAGGAAATCGTGTGATATGTTTAAAAACCTTTTTTAATTTTCTCTTAACACTTAACCCGTAAACCTGGGTCATTCATGTCCGAACGAAAACTAAGTGACTGAGTTACTCTGTTGTTTATTTACAAAAATTGTTTAAATCATTCATTTTTATCTGAAAGTCTTTTGCATGTTTGTTGAGTAGAGACTTCAGTTGTGGTCCCTGAATTTTTTCAGATTTTTCCTATTAGTGCAAATTATTGAAAAATGCGCTGGAAGCAGGTTTACAGGTCAAAGGTGCCAAAAAAACGTTTACCGGTTAAGTGTTACAGTTCATTTTTCAAAATGAAAAATCATTTAAAATTTTCACACTATTCTTAAGAAAATTCTTTTTTTAATATTGTCAGACCTTCTCAACCTTCTAATATTTAAAAATTATTCAAATTTTTTCTGATTTTTTTTTAAATTCTGCTAAATAAAAAAATGTCTTTAAATTGTTTAGATTCTTTCTTGACAATTTTTGAAACATTTTAAAATGTTTTGAAATGTTTTTAAATAATCTTTTAAAATTAATTTTTCAAAATAAAAAGTTATTTTTATTTTTCCTAGGAACCTAACTTTTTTTTTCGTTCTCGTGAAATCTTACAAAATTCTTAAACAATCTTTACAAGTTTTAATTATTTTTTAATCGTTTCAAAACTTCTGCACATCTTTTAATCATACTCAATTTTTTCTAAAATTACGTAATATGGCAAAATTGCAAAATTTTGCTTTGAAATCTTGTATACAGTCTTTTTACAAATTTTAGCAAATAATTTTAAAAATTTTGTAAATTTTTTCAATTTTCTCTTAGAATTCATTACAAGACAATCATTTGAAATTTTCCCATGAATCTTAAGAATATTTTTTTCATTCTCTTGACACCCTACAAAATTTAGTTTACCTAACAAATTTTTTAAATCCTGAAAAATTAAAAAAATTGTCTCAAAGTCTTCCATATTCTTTTCCACACATTTTGAAATCTTTAAAACTTAAAATTATTCGCTTAAAATAAAACCTAAACGCATCTAATTTCTTTCGAATTCTTCAAAAAAGATTTTGCCCATAATTTAATTTTTCTTATCTCTTTGAAAACGAAAGAACGTTTACAAATTATAGTGTGGTAGCGAAATGTTAAGAAAAGAATCTTTTCCCATTATAAAACACTCATTTACAATTTAAATTTTCTTTACTATCAATAATATTTAGAAATAGGGATCCCGGAATCGAGCCCGGTTCTTCGGAGGATTCGACTCCTTGCGTTCAAGAATTGATTTTTCGGAATCGACGCCACACCTACCAGGAATCGACTCCAGAATCGACTCTCGGCGCCGGGATTCGACTCCGAGAATCGAATAATTATGAACATTAATTCATTAATTAGTAATTTAGATTAAAATTAATTATGTATTTTAATTAAAATGAAGTATGAACTTAAATCAAATTTCAAATATTCGCGGGCTTTCATAAAGGGAGGAATCGGAGTCGAAGATTCTATTCCCACGGTTGATCATTCGATTGCCGGAACCGATAAATTTTTCCAGAACCGAGAATCAAGAAAGAATCGAAGTTGTTGAAAATTTAAACTTTGGCACGATAGTGTATTTTTGAACAAATTTATGTGTTGCTAATTTCAATTTTTTTAACTTCAATTAGATTTGGAAGCTGTAAATGATATCTTTATACTCTGTGGGATACTAATTTAAATTTCCCTCTACTAATGCCCCTTCAGCCGCGCAGGCCCATTGAGAGCATTAGTTCCGCATTTGGTCGGTGTGCAGCGCTAGTGCTACCCTTTCTCGCAAATGAGATTGATCGCCAAGGATATAAGAATGCTTCAACTCCGAACTATGAATTAATTTGCGAGGCGGCCGCGGCCTGCCGATCGACATACCTTTTTGAGGTTCGAGACGTTAATTAACGTTTTTCGGACTTCAAAAAATAAATAAATTTTCTTCGGAGCGACATGCTCTTCAGGAATGTTGATAAATTATTCAGAAAATTTAATTATTCTTCACTGATGTTTAAAAATCTCCAAAATCAAAAAAATTTTTTTTACATGTAGCAGGTAAAATGTTTAGGCCTACTATTATTTTAATACAAATTAAAAATTTTCATAAAGTAGATTTGTATGAATTAGAACTATTTTCATTTAAAAAATTGAATTCCCTGTCAAAAATTTGTCGCATTGATTTACATTTTTTAAATACCAAAAAATCGCGGCGGACATAACCCTATGCTTTAACCTAGGTTTAAATATAGGTTTAAACCTAGGGCAGACCTGGTTTTTTCTCCCAGCCACTTGGACCAAGTCCTAAGAAAATACCAGTTTTTGTCGGTAAGTGTGCTATGTGGGGATGAATCAATCCAATCCAGCTTCGAACTTAATCGTTTATTTGGTATACGTGTCAAATTGCGTCAAAAAATTGTCCTTTTTTCTGTTTCTACAGATATATATAGTTAGAAAGTTGATTATTTACAACAAGTGATTATTTATGCGTCTATACGATGTCGATGATTATTGAATACACTTATGTGGGGAAAGTTTGAAGCGTCGCGGCGTCCTTGTAGAAACATAACCTAAATTTATTTTCTTTTTGTATGTATATTACTTTATATTTGTATCTGAAATAATCTATATACTTTATAAGTACTGCAAAAAATGTACAGAAAGCAATTAAAGCCAAAAGTCATATTTGCAGGGGATTAATTTGAAAGTTCTCCCATGAAATTTACAGGTTATTGTTACATTCGTTTTCTTCTGTTTCTACAAATATTTCGTTTTCGTATTTCTATGTTTTTGTAAAAGTATGAGGTGTATTTTTTCTTAAAAATAAAATGTACGGTATAATAATTGAGGTTATCACGTGTTCAATGTTAAATCTCTTGGAATTATTTAAATCTTTATGTAATAGTTAAAAAGTTTGTTAAGCCTTTTCAAATATTTGAAATCTTTCTGAAATCTTTTCAGTCTTCATATTTTGACATCTATGAAATCTTTTGCATCTTTGAAATGTTTAAAGTCTTTGTTACATTTTTAAAATATTGACAACCTTTCTGTAATCTTTGAAATGTAAAAGTAGACATTTGAGGGAAAAAATTATTATTGAGATATGGAATAAGAAATTTGTCAACAGAATTATAATTCTGACTTGGGATAGGAAATTTTCGAGAAAAAACTATATAAGTCTGACTTGGAATAGGAAATTTTGAAGAAAAATTACAGTTCCACCTTGGAACAGTGAATTGCCAAAAATAATTACAATTTTTAGTTGGAACGGCCAGGAAAAATTCTTTTGAAGTTGGAATAATCACTACAAGGAAATATTTTTTATTGAAAATCCTTTATAAACCTTAATCTCCCTTCTACATCACCTATTTACGTATACAATTTATACCTGTGTCACTTGTTCCTCCACTGTCTACTCCGTTCTTGAGTATAACAAGCACCAACTTATCCATAAAAATGAACCGAATTTAAACATACAATGTCAATATGATGGTTGCTCGAAGTATTTCCAAATTATAAAAACTTTACGAAACACCTTTATCGGATTGACAACGCGGGTACATTTTTTAAATCAGACAATCGCTATTTGTGTATCAAAGCTGATTTTGATTTCTGCTGCCAATCAGCATTTTTGTTTTAAAAACATTTTAATCTACATTTATCAGAAGAGGGAGCACAATTCACATGTCCGTTTCCAGCATGTCCAAATGCAGAATATATTTTCTGCAACAGGAATTCGTTCGCAATTCACTTAAGCACATATCATCGAAACGTAGGCGATGAGGATGAGAAAATGGAGATTGATTTTAGAAACAATGTACACGACTATGTAAATGAAGATGATAATTTTGATTTGAGAGGCAGGGTACTGTCCAGGGAATAGGTACAGCTTTTCAACGTTCACTGGAACAATTTCAGACTACTTTCCGAGATAGTAAATTTTCAGAAGCTGAAAAGGAACGTCTTTTAAATATGTTTAAAAACAGTTTTGCACCTTTAACAGATCCTCTTGATCTCCATACAGGTTCTTTACGAAATAAATATGCGCGCGATAAGTATTACACAGAAAATTTTAATTTCATTTAACCGATAGAGATTGAACTAAAGAAAGATGGCGATGAAGATGCAGATACAAATAAAAAAACATTATCATCATGTGTCAATAATGAAAACCTTAAACAATGTATTAGCCCAAATTGACTGTGTTTACATATGTGGTTTCCCGGGCTTCAAAAAATTGTGTTGCAATTTATTTGTGACAGTTGAGAAGCTTTAAATACCTGAAAAATTGTTTCTTCTTTCCTGTAGATTACAAAATTGTTTTTTGTAAGCAGTATTCCATTAATCATAAATTATCGCCAGAGGACGTTAATCAAAAAGCTCCGAAGACATGAAAAAAATTGACATATCCGAAAATATTAAAACTATAGAAATAAACAAATTTTAAATCACATTTTGCAAGGCTTTTATCAACGAACACCAAATTAATTATACTTTCTCAGGTTCCTTATACACTACTTTTCCATATAGTACCTATTACGATTTCCATAATTTGGTTTTTTCGACCGACCCTAGTAGACATCCTGTCATTGAACATACAATTTTCAATAAATAGATCCGTCATTTTTTTTCAGATGGCGTGTCTATTTCGAGTGTGGAATGCTGCAAGAACTGAAAAATCTATTATAATATCACAACTGTTTGTGGATCTTCTCTTGAAGGCAGCCAACAAAAAAACTAAATAGGAGTTGTACAACATTAGTATTAGAAGATGATGGAAGCGGTCAACGACGATGCGGTATTAGAGTTCTTGACCTCAGAAAACTCCAGGCTGCAGGAAGTATTGCTTCTGCTTGTACCGAACAAAAAGTGGGAACCTGCGAATTGTACGGTAATAATTACTGCAAGGAAAGCAGTAGCGGCATCAAATTTGTCCGAGCTGAATGGTAGCGATGATGAAAATGAATCTGAATTGAACACAGGTGGAACCCCTGCAAAATTGGCGAGACTAGACGAATCGAATTTGTCAACTGATGACACTTTGCCTAAAGTGATGAACCAGGACAACGGAACACTTACAGTCAATCCCACGACTGTCAACTGGGACAATTTTAAAATACAATGGCCACCCGCGGTTAAACCGAATTGGGATTCACAACAAGAAGGGATTCGTACGAAATTTAAAAAAAAATTATGATTCAAAAAGTTGCGGATCAAATGAGACATTTCTCTGTACAAGTTAAAGATACGGGAAAATTATACATGGATATTCAAGACCCAGAAATTCTACTGGTAGCTAAGTAAATGGTAAAAGATTATCCATTGATATTTCAGGACACACATGATGGAGATGTATTTGGAGTAGGTTATGCCACAATTAAAATAAAAATAAAAGATAGAATCGCCTATTTAAACAGACTTCCTCTCAAGAACATGCAAAATGCCTCCAAAAAAGTGCCAATCACACATAAAAAAGTACTTAGTTGTGCCGTGGCAAGTTGTATCAATTGGCAACCTACATTTCATCCAAAAGGAGAGACTAAGCAGACTTTATGAGTGAAGCAGGAATTACTTAAGCAGTACATGCTAATGACTGATTTCGACTTCGACGTTTGTATTCTTTTGGAAGCAACTTAAGCTAAGAAAAGAAGGTTTTTAAATAATACATTACAACTTCCATTCGTTGATAAAATACAACAACAGTGACCAATTCTTCTAATACCTGAATCTCTTTTTTGACACTACAAGAAGTTAATGGGTCACAGAATCAGGAAAGTAACTGCTCATATGGTACAATATTATGAGAAAATGTTTGCTTTCAATGAACTGAAGTAGACGACAAAGTCTATTCGTACAGGCTCTAAGAAGAAGAAGAAGACTACGGGGAAAGGAAAGATACAAGTCAATATTGAGAACAAAGAGAATGAGCCTGCAATTGCTGAAATAGGTGCCACAGATTCAAGTATCCAATTGCTGTGATTGGAGAAGACGTTGGATGATGAAGTCCTGATGTGCCAACAAGTTAGTGACATTATTGTGAGTCACTTCCAGGATAATACACAAGGTTTCTTTGCAGTTTGTACAGTGAGTAGAGCAAATTAAATCTTGCGATAAATATTATCTTACAAGGTTTAGCAGAATGGCTGCATTTCAGGGAATACTCTAACAATTTTTTTTTCATTTATAGGAGATCCTGTAATTATTAAAAATGTTAGAAGCTCAGAAGTCTAGTTTTGAAATATTATTGGTCAGGGACAATGCAAAATTAATTAGGAAAAACTCAAGCAATTTTGTAAAAGAAGTTTTGCGGCCACCCTACGGATGTAGTTATATTCTCCTTCATAAATATGTACCACATTCTTTTGCTAAATATAACTTAAATTAAATTTCATTTGTAATTATGTTCCAGGCCGCCGCAGACCTAACGGATCTTGCCAAACTGAGTTTATCAAGCACACCGTATATTCTACGAGTTTATGGTACGTGTAAATTTACTGAGACAATATCTCCCCTGCTTTTCCTCTTCTTGTGCTGAATTATGCTTTTTCCCCCTAAACTCGAAAACCTTTCCCTTTAGCTCCTCATTTCTTTATATACGATATTTTTATATAGCGCTTTGATGAAGTTGATGCAACGTTGCAGTTTATAGGAGAATACATTGCATGTGTTAAAGCAGGTGCGGGAAGCAAATCTCGCTGCAAGACATAACTTCTCAGCTGGTTCTCACTTTATATAATAAATTAAGAGATATTACTGTTGCGTAGGCATATATTATGACATAGAAAATCTCTAACTTGTTCAACGTATTCCCTAACGAAAGTTTCGGATAGGAATTCATTCCGCATGATTCCGAAATCTGTATCCGAAACAATCCGAACCAATCTGAAAAAACTTTTCAATTTCGTTCGATTCGAATCGGTTGAAAATTAATCCGACTCGGATTTATATTCACTGAATTTTCAATCCGAACGAATCAAAATGAATCCGAGTTCGGATTTAATCGGATTCGTTGAGATTGTTAACTATTGTGATATATAACCTTGTATTGCATCATTGAATTTATGCTTTGGGGTCTATTCTAAGCAATGGCATTCTTAAGAGTATGTAACAGATTGTGGCGTGATGAATATTACATGGTATTAAATTCGGCGACTGTACAATTTTAGGTACGACTGTAAAGTCCTTTTCTGAGTTAGATTTCGAGTTGAAAATTAATAAAATTGCACTGTTTAAATAAAAACAAACATTGAAATGGACCAGAAAGACCTGCCACACATATTATGAACCATTTCCCAAAATGTCCGCGAAATTTGTACGTTTTTCAAATTACCATGTAATCACGTGACATTCAGGTAAATGCCCTTAATCTGCGAAATGTTACATACAGGCACTGCAATATTGTTGAAGTTTTGTTTCATTTAGCAACTCGCTAGGTAAAAATCCATTAGCAGCTTCAAAATTTCACCACTAGATGCTAAGGTTACGGTCGAAATTTTAAAAAGTTACCCCGTTCGTTCAAGGTCCTTTTATTTCCCACGCCTGACGATGTAAAATTTCGTTGATTTTTTTACAGTGTATGTCATAAATGTAGGAATCGTAATATTAGTCAAGTGTAGAATGTATTTTCTTATTCATATTCCATTCTTTTGTCGACTGAAATTTCAGTTTCACGAAATAAAATAAAATATCCTAAATTTTAGGTTAGTGGCACTCTAACCTTAAATTTCGGACAATTGCTTGTATTTCGTGAAACCGAAAGGTCGTCAATTCGTGGACATGACTGAGAAAATAGATTTTACAATTGAGAAATAATAATATTCAGACCTTTGTAACTTACTTCTACGTTTAGAATATTTTCTCCGAAAACGCGCGTGCAGTTTACTTTCGCTTTACTTTTCCAACCTTTTTACACTCTACTTTCTCCTCATCAGTTAAAGCTTAACGGAAGTTCATTCTTTCAAATAATCATAAATATTCATCTATTCACTAATTTTTCTTGACTACAATATATCATACTAGTGTTCTTTATTGTCATCGATAGTCGGATAGCACAGAATTCTAATTGCTTTAGCGATCCTGAAAATTCTCAGAAAACTGTATTGTCTACTGAAAATCATTTTATGATAGCTCTTCTTTCTAATATCGCCGAGTTTTGGTTTTCTGGGGCCTTGAGCGAGTAGAGAAGTATGGGGAAAGTGCTAGGATCTTCGCCGACAGCGTCGTCTACGTTTATCACATTCTACTAATGACGCTATCCCCACACTGCCCCCACATGCCGCATCCATCTGTATAATATGTTTAGTCGAGGCGGAAAAAGAGTTCTGTAGACAAATTTCTATTAGAACAGATGCAGTACACTCCCGGTATCTGCCGCTTGACGGGACTGTAGTGGAGTATAAACCCGACTTTCAATAGTAGCAATTTCGATTCGGGCGTTCCAAAAATTTTATTACGTCGCAGCAGCGGTTTTGGATGAGAACAGCCGCGAGGGGATGTGCCGTGGTCACTCATGCATGACAAAATACTAGCATAACGATATAGCACAGTACCCCAACGGCCTAGCTGTTAACGTTTACGTTTCGGTTAGTTTTAATTCAAGTCAAGGTTGAAACTCGTACGTTGGCACATGCGCAGGCTAGCGCAGAGACTTGCCGTCGCCTAAGTAGAAGACACGATAGTGTGACGAATCACGAATTTTGATTCGTGAGTCTATGGCGAAAAACTCGACAAAGCTGTTGTTCGAATAATAGAAATCTACCTTACCATAGGATAAATAGACAAGAGCGGAAAAGATCAAACTTGAGACAGATTTCAAATTTGAACTAAAATGAAATTCAGTGTTCTAGAATATTAGAAAAGTCACTCATTAGGAATTCAGGATGAAAAACAAGGTGATAAATTAATACCGCAAGAAGCGTGAGATGAGTAAACGAGATAATTGAGTCAGACTTTTGAAGGAATGTTTTTCTCGCTAAAATAGGCAGATACTTCAAGTTGCTCTACATTTCTTTCGGATATTCGTTAATTGAAACAAGATTCAGAAGCAATAAATTAAAACATTGTAGGAAGCGTAAGCGAGGATGGTTGAGTCAGACCTTTGGTACACCGTTTTTCTCGCAAACAACGGGTGGCTGATGTATTCTTAAAAATTTAGAACGGACTGAATTATTTATTATTCAAGGCGCCGTTTTGGGTGGGCGAACTAACGAATTTGGGCTGACAATTTTTATGAATAAAAACCCTCAATGATTATTTATTTACAGCCTTTTATGCAATCTATTTTTTATAAATCCACACTTCCTTGAAAATCGAAAACAGAATTCTGTTAAAAGGTAACGCATGAAGACCATGAATATGCATGATTAATTTATAACCTACTGATTCGCTGTACATAAAAAATTATTATTTTTTTAACTTTGTAAAAACAATCAGAAGGCAATATTTTGAAAATGGGAACAGACAAGATCACGTAAAAAAATTTTCAACCTGGCCTTCTTATTGTTTCAATAGAAAAATGTGACACCATCGCGTCGTTTGATTAAACTTTTCTATTTCATGTTACTTCTCTTTTTCTACCTAGTATCCTTTTCCCATACAGACCAATTTTTGTTTGTTTGTAATATATTCTAATATTATACTTGTGACGAAGTTTTAGAAATAAAACACTGAAAATGTAAAAGAAACTTTCAGGATCTCGCCGAAGCCAAACCTCACCTAGAAATATCACGCGACCAGAATTGAAGAAGTTACCCTCAAGCCAGGGTCAGAATAATAAATAGATTAAGTAATTCGATTTATATTAAAAGTTACTTGAAGTTCGGAGGCAGCTGATTCCATTTATAATAATGAAGACAGAGTTTGCACCAAACCCTAACTGTAATAAGTCAGTGTCGAGAGAGAAGTCGCAGGATGAAGATTCAAGGCGAGCCGAGAAGAGAATCAATGGGCAAACAGTCGAATACCAAATTACTCGAGTTCAAATCAGAAGAAAAACCATCACGGTAACCCGACATCCGACGAACTAACATTTGGTAAACATTCGAGCAGACGGTATCGAAGGTTGATAATCTACTAGCTCACCACAGAAATCATGACTGGAGAGAGGGCAAAGCATACACAGTGAATCTGCTACCAGCTGCAGGAGGCAGCACGGAACTGATTCCCATGTTGGGCGGGTGGCCATGTTCGAGCGGCCAATGGGAGTCTCTGTAGTCCATTGGCCAGACAAAATCAGCACGACGGACGAGGTGCGGGACGCGCAGTGGCGGATCCAGCCCATCAGACCTCTTCCGTTCCTCCAAGCGAATCAACAGGCGCGACACTGAAATCTCGAGGGCCCTGTGGAAAGTGGCAAGAAGAGAAAGAAGCAGACGAAACCCTATCACTCCGGATTGTAACTGGCTTGACCGTGCTACGGAACGCGACCGGAGACCAATAAAAGAGGAGATTGAGATTACCAAGGGATCCCAAGTAGAACGACGAAACATCGGGATGGACTGGGGAGATCAACTCGAACTAGATCGTCGGCTAAAACGTAGGTGGTCGACTTTCTCTAATGTCCGATAGTTTCTCCAGCCTCAACACTGAACTCACGCGCGGAATGGATGCTTAGAGCCACGCGTGCTTTCAAGTGACGCGTAATATTGGTTTGCACTGCCCGAGACACCCTCGTCGCGAGATAAGGTACAGGGCGTTCGGTTCACACAGTCCGACTCTAGTTTAGTTGAGCTGGGCGTCCCTGTGGAGTCAGAGTGAGGGCACGCGGCAAAGGACTCCAGGTGGCATCAGGGCAACACGTGGGCGTCCCGGGCAGCCATTTCATAGCATTGTGGGTTCCTCCAAAAATAATCTCCCGCGTCTCTGTCTCCGATTATTTTGATATGAAGATAATGTATATGATCTTACTGATTATGTGTAAATTAAAGTACTCTTAGTGATATTGATTTCAAATAACTCTTAATGTTCTCTCTCGCTCCAATATTCTCACTCCCTTCTCTCGTGCCTAAAAGTTTGGTTGTCGACCTGCCAGCCTTTGACAGGAGCGGAACGAGCGAGGCTCGAGTAGGAGCAATCCTACCTGGCGCCTAAGATAAATAGAAAAACAACGAGCTTCGCGAGTTGTTCGCGGGTCGAAATAGTGTATCCCGCGAACCCGGCTTACTCCGATAAGTATCACGGCAATGACAAAAACGTGGCTGTCTTTTTATATTCGGATCCCCGTCCTGGGCTGTCCCCGGCCAGGCAGTAATTAAATAGGTATATATATACCATTAAGCCATTTCAAGTAAGCGTGACACTACCCGATTCGGGTAGTGTTTCTAGGTGGATAGTTTCTTGTAGTAAATAACTACAAGTGTGGGCTCACCACACCCACCACCGCCAACAGCAACGCAGTAGTATCAGACGGTCACCCATCCAAGTACTAACCGCGCCCAACACTGCTTAACTTCAGTGATCTAACGGGAACTGGTGTTTCCAGCGTGGTATGGCCGTTGCGGTAATTTTGTGAAAACCCCGTTACATACTTTAATATCATATTTTCTTATAAAAATCAACCAAAATCTTTCAGTATCAATTATTAATTACCTACATGTACTTTGTAAACTCTATTTTGTATTTGCTAATGATGTGGATAGTTAAAAGTGCACCATCTGTCCACGTCAAAATTATTACGTGGCAGTTGTCATTGTTCAATCTTTGTACGTGTACAGTTGGCCTCGAGACAAATTGTTCCGTGCAGATTAAATCGAAAAAATTCTGATTCGCGTAAAGCTTTGAAAAAGTTTACTTCAAATTATAGATATATTATATTATTATATTCACCAATAGAGTTGAGAATGATCGCCAAGAATATCACCGGAGTATAGACAATCCACATATTTTCGAATTACAAGGAAAAACTGTTTAATGCTTAATGAAGAATTAAGTCACCAGTGTAACTAGTATGAATATTCTACTGCTTTATTAGCTTACATAATTTATATTGTAGTCGTTATCTCTTAAATTAAAGGCAACAAGCTTCTCCTTGTGAGATGTCAGATTTCAGACTAGATAGCCATTTATGTAATCATGTATTTAATTCTAATTTCTTTTTTCGTCAAAGATAATAAATTTGAATCTTTTTAATTTGAATTTGAATTTTTTTATTTCATTTATGAAAGATTCTATGTTAAAAATGTGGCAAGATTAAGATTGTGGTATTGAATATTAATGGTCAGAGAAAATGAAAAATTGTTCAGAGTAAAGTTTGAAAATTATGAAAATTATGTTAGAGGCTACCCTTATATGTATAATGTTCTTGAATTCATCTCTTTTGGTAGAAAATTCAATTATTTGGGTAAAGGTTGAAACAGTTTATTAAAAAATATTTTGTTGTTGTTGAAAATTCATAATTTTATTTAAAAATTCATCTTTTTGGTTGAAAATTCATTTTTTTCGGTTGAAAATTAATTTTTTTAAATTGAAAATTCAACTAGTCCAGTTCAAGATTAATTATTTTTGTTCAACATTTATTTCGTTGGTTGGAAGTTCAACTACTTTGTCGAAAACTCTTTTTTTGTGAAAAAATATACTAGTAATATTTGAACTACTTTATTGAAAATTGATTTTTTTGTTTGAAGATTCATCTCTTGGGTTGAAAATTGAACTATTTTATTGAAAATTCGTTTTTTGTTGTTGCAAACTGATTTTTTTAAATTGAAAATTCAACTACTTGTATAAAAGTTGAACGACTTTGTTAAAAATTAATTTGGTTTGTTTCGAGATTTACCTCTTAGGTTGAAAATTGAACTATTTTATTGAAAATTCGTTCTTTTTTATTTAGAATTAATGTTTCACCAGAAAATTTAAGTTTTCCATTTTTTCATGAAAATCTATTTAGTTAAAAATTCGTTGTTTGTTTTTGTTGAAGTTCATATTTTCGTTTTGAAAATGCAACCGTTTTACAAAAAACTCGTCTTTGGCTTTTAAAATGTAAATTTTGAAAATTGTTGCGGCTAAATATTTTAATTTAATTTTTTTTTAGATTTTGATTACCCATAATCACCTGAATTGCTACGAATCGAGAACTTTTTAAACAGAAATATTTGAGTAAAGAAATTAATATCAACAGAGAAAAAAATGTAGCAAAATATTAAATGGCACTGGGAGCAGAAAAAAACACTATATTATACCTAAAAGACGATATTGGCATTTATTTGAGTCTTATACTCTTCGTGTAATCATTTTCCTCACTTAACATTTTCTCAATTGAAGAGATGTAGAAGGAAACCTTAAAAAGTACTAAAAAATAAAACTGAAATATTGCATATTTTGATCGAAATAATTCTATAACAAATTTATACCTTCATCAAAACTATCTTCTTTCTTATAGTCTTTTGGTTCTGTTATACTTATTTGATATAGTTGACAAGTCTTGTAATGCTTATTTGGTATGTTAAGAAGTCTCTTTACTTATTTGCTACGGTTAAAAAAAATGTATACGTTGTTTAACGAAAATTCTACAAAATTTTCTCAATTAACTACATGTAGCATGAAATCCTAAAGAATACTACAAACCAAAAATAAAACATCACGTATTTTGTTGAAAATAATTCTACAATTCTGTAGAAGAAAATCTTAAAAAGTACTAAAAACGAAAACTCAAACATTGCATATTTTGATCAAAATAATTCTACAACATTTTTATTGTATCATTAGAACTATGTTCTTATAGTCTTTTGGTTGGTTACTTATTTACTACGGTCAACAAAAAGTATATACGTTATTTGACGAAAATTCTACAAAATTTTCTCAATGAAGTAATAAAATCTCAAAGAATACTAAAAACAAAAAACAAAATATCACATACTTTGTTGAAAACAATTCTACAACATGGTTTGAATTTCATTGACAGTATTATCCTGTATAAACTGGGGGCGAAAGGGTTAGCCTATATGCCTTAATTCCAATGTACCCGTGTACAACCATTGCAAGTAACATTAATTTCCTATCATCATTTACTCCGAACGAGTGACAGAGCACTCCAATAATTTTTTTATTTCCTTCAACATTCACGTAAGAACTTGAATATTCTGTGCTTTTCCACGTTTTTCCCTACGCGTAAGCAAAATCTAGAACCAATCCAATCATGCATTTCTCGTCAGTTGCTGATTGGAATAAACACCAGTCACCTATACATTTTGGTGATATACCTGGTGTCGAATCAAAATTGCGAATCATATAGTAATCGTCTACTTTATACTCATGCGCGATCTTTTGTTTTTTATTTGCGTTATTCACGTAACGTTCCTGAGCCTTACGAAGCTTTCCGCCAGCATTTGCTCTTAATTCTATCAATTTCCTATCGCTTTTATTCACGCTATTTTCCACAAATTCTCTCACGTAATCACACAACTTTTCACGCTGAGTTATTCCAAATAATAATTGACTCGGAACCTCACCAGTAGACGCGTTAACAGAATTGTTTATTGGGAATTCGATTTCGGCAACAACTTTAGGCCATAATGTTCCGATTTCCTGATCACTCAATTTTCCTAATGCTGGACCAAGGGTTTCATTCACAATTTCCACTTGGCCATTGGCCTGTGGAGACGCAGTGGCTACTTTTTTATGCTTCACATCATATTCTTCATAAATATCTAGAAATTCTTTTGACGTAAGTGAACTTCCGCGATCAGAAGTCAGTATTCTAGGTTTGCTATAGTTCGCAAAGTACTCTTTCAAACATGCAATGCTTTCCTTCGACGTCGTCGATTTAGTTGGCTAAAGTTTTGTAAATTTTGTGAAACTGTCGATAGCTTCTAAAATGTGCTGTTTTGTCTTTACTCTAGAATCAAATATGTCATTATGATCTATACGCACATCCTCAAAAGGTTTATTTCCCTTAGGAATCGCGTTAACCATTCCCTCAACCTTACCAGACATCGGAGAAAAAGCGATACATTTACAGCAATTTTTTACATGTTCCACAATCTTTTTCCGCATTTTTGGGAACCAATAAGAACGGTGCAACGTGTCATAGACTTTAGCAATCCCTTGGTGCCCAAGGTCGTCATGGTACTTGAAAATTACATTTTTTCCCATGATACTCGGCACATAAAAGAAGAGTGTGTTGCCATTTTCACTTTTTCTATATATAACGCCATTTCTGGATTCGTACTGCTTATCTTCATTTTTTTCTAGACGCTTTCTAATCTCGATTATTCCTTCATCTTTATTTTGTACACACATCAAATTTATCTCGAAAGGATTGTCGCTAATCACACCCACCCAATTGCAACGACTGAGTCCATCCACATGGGTCATTCGCGTTCCGGCGCGATGTTCCGTCACATAATCAAAAATTTGTAATTCCATCACCCATCTTTCAATTCGCGGACTCTGAATCGTTGCGTCGCATGAACTATCGTCAACGTGTCGATTTGAAAGCTGTGATAACGGCTTTCCATTTCAGTGGTACGTTTTGAGAAATAGAACACTGGATGGAACTTAAGATCCTTTTTACGTTGCATGAGAATTGCACCGAATCCAACAGAGCCATGTGGTATCGGAATGCAAAGAAGAGGAAAGACGCGGATTGTGCTGGAAGTGTGGGACGGAAGGACACAAAGCGGCAGGTTGCACAAACCAACCGATGTGCTACCTTTGTGCGAAAAGGGAAGACGGGAGTAGAGGAGATCATGCCCCGGGGTCCTACAAATGCACAACATATCTGGAAGCTGCAAAGCTCAAGCAAAGCAAAAGGAGATGGCAGTAGTCATGCAAGGAAATTTGAGGCGCTCTAAGCTAGCACAAGATCTCACCTTTGAACTGGCTAACGAAAAAAAGACCGACGTATATATTATAAGTGAGCAGTATAGTAATCCGAAGTACCCTAACTGGTTTGCGGATGACTCCAGCACGGCAGCGATCTGGGTCATAAATACGGATAACTTTCCAGTAACAAATGAGGGGAAGGGGAATGGATATGTCTGGGTCAAGAGTGGTAGTTTGACATTTGTCAGCTGCTACCTATCTCCTAATGACGACATTGCAACTTTCCGGAAGAAGCTCGAAGAAATTGAAGACGTGACTCGTGACTTTGAGGGGGAACTTGTCATTGCGGGGGATTCAAACGCTAAATCTCAGGAATGGGGGATGACATGGTCCGATACACGTGGAAACGAGGTCGTGGAGATGGCTGCAAGGATGGATCTAACTGTCATGAATGCAGGGACGACAACGACATTCAGAAGGATTGGCTGTAAGGGCACCATCATCGATGTCACCCTTGCTAGACCGGGAATAGCTTCCAGGATAGTAGATTGGCATGCGCTGGAAGACTACACCGCGAGTGACCACCAGCATGTGAGTTTCCGCATAAATGCGACGCCTAAACAGGTTACCAAACACGTTAACGAAACAATTAAAAAAGGTTGGAATGTCGCCAAAATAAACACGGAAGTACTTCTAAGTGTAATAGCTATGGAGAGCCGTGTATACGAAGAAGTAGAGCCGAGAAATCGAAGCAGAGAGGAAGTGGAAATACTCATAAGCAAAACCATGGGTACTATCACTAGGGCATGCAACCTAGCTATGCCAAAACGACAACATAGGCGCCGAAAGTACCCAGTTTATTGGTGGAATGATGAAATTGCACAGATCAGGAAGCAGTGTTTCAAGTTAAGGCGGAAAGCTCAAAGGGCAAAAAAACTGACAGAGCTCCTCCAAAAGACTGCTGACTATAAAGCAGCAAAACAGCAACTGAAGTTGGCGATTAAGAAAAGTAAGACCAACTGTTGGAAGGTCTTGTGCGAAGAAATAGACACAGATGTGTTTGGTAAAGGCTACCAAATCGTCATAAACAGGACTGGAAGATCGAAGCCAGAAGGGGCAAAGAATCCCCAAAGAATGGACAACATTGTTAGGGTTTTATTTCCTGAGCATAAGAAAAGAGAATATACCGAGTTTCAGGCCGAGGAAGAGGTTCCAGCTTTTTCTGTGGATGAATTGACGGAAGCAGTAAACAAACTGGGAAATAAAAAGGCGACTGGACCAGATGGAATCCCAAACGAAATAATTAAGATTATAGCGAAAGAATTCCCGTATCTCTTTCTGAACATGTTCAATGCATGCTTACGGTCTGGGATATTCAGTGCCATGTGGAAGATTCAACGATTGGTGTTGCTCGATAAGGGAAAGGGGCCACCTAAAACCCCCTCTTCTTATCGTCCACTTTGCATGCTGGATACAACGGGGAAAGTTTTTGAGAAACTTATACGAGCTCGTTTGCGAACAGCAATAATAGCAGCAGGAGATTTGGCCGAAGGACAGCATGGCTTCCGTGAGACGAGGTCCACTGTAGGGACCATTAAAGAAGTTCTGGATGCTACAGAAAAAGCGTGGCCTGGAAGCTATAAGACGAAAAGGGTGTGTGTATTAGTGACACTTGATGTTAAAAATGCTTTCAACTCGGTGACGTGGGCGGATATACTAAAAGCTTTGAGTGAGCGATTTGTGGTTCCGCAATACCTAGTGAGAATTGTCGACGAGTATCTGCGAAATAGAAAGTTGACTTACGAAACATCAGAAGGCCCCAAAGCCAAAGAGGTCACTGCGGGTGTGGCACAAGGATCGGCCCTCGGACCAGATCTTTGGAATGTGGTTTATGATGATGTCCTAAACCTGTATCTGCCTGTGGATACCAAGCTTGTGGGTTTTGCTGATGACCTAGCCGCAGTTATTATAGCAAGAGACGAAAAAGAAGCCAGGAGGAAAGTTCAATTCATCCTGAAGCAAACCGGTGATTGGTTAGCTGAGCATGGCCTTGAATTAGCTGCAAGCAAGACGCAGATGGTCGTCCTTACAAGGCAAAGGAAGTTTGTCGTGCCTTTTAAAGTGGACTTTGATGGGCAGGAAATTATATCCGTTAGGTGGCTGAAGTATCTGGGGGTGCTTATGGATTCAAAACTCAGGTTCTGGATCCAAATACAAGCAGCAGCAGATAGGGCAGCATCTATGGTGGCTAAGCTCTCAAAGCTCATGCCAAACATAGCTGGACCTAGGAGTAGCAAGCGGAGAGTCCTAATGAGTGTCATTCGCTCCCTCATATTATATGGTGCTGAGATATGGGCAGACGCCCTACAAGTCGAGAAGTATAGAAAAAAACTAGCGACTGTTCAAAGAAGAGGAGCTCTAAGAGTAGCATGCGCATACAGAACGGTCTCTGGAATGGCGGTGCTAATGGTAGCCGGGATCATTCCTATCAACCTACTGCCACGTGTGCGAAAAGCGATCTATGAAAGAAGGGAGGATGAGGATATATGTGGGGTCAGGAGCCAAGCAAGAGAGGACACCATTAACATCTATGAAGAGAGAGCTAAGAGTAGTGATGTGGGCAAGTGAACAGTCGGGCTAATCCCGAATGTCAAGGAATGGTTGAAAAGACCACATGGAGAGGTAAATTTTTACCTCGCCCAATTTCTGACGGGACACAGCCACTTAAACCGGTATCTTCATAGAAGAAGTTGGAGGCCAAAATTGGTAAAACGATGGGCCGGGAAAACATTGTATCGACTATGCTGGAAAACCAGCAAAACTGGGATGCGGTAGCCACTTTCGTTGAAAGTGTCCTTCGTTCTAAGAAGAAAGATGAGCAAGAAAGAGAAAAAGCATAGAATGAGGCAGATAATTACCCCAACGCAACCAGGATGTCGAAGGGATAAGGTGTAGCCGGATATCCAGGTTACCAGGATGCATGAACATCCAATAAAGTTGTGAAATCGGACCAGGCCAGGATGTCGAAAGCCGACGAGCCCGATGCGTGAAAATTATTCGCGCTACTGAGGACGATGCGTACATCCTGGTTTGGTCCAAACCATAAAAAGATAGGCCAAGTTGGCAAAGCGGTGGGTCGCCGAAGCACGGTGTAGAATGTCAATAACCCATGTTCTTGAAGTAATGCGAAAGCAGTTCCGAGGACATGGGTTGGCAGAAAACAGGGGGGGTTTTAGCCAGTAAGAATCTGACACTACCCATCTTAAGAATCGCCTACTCAGGTAGACGATTGCTAAGATGGGTGTCTTATGCAAGATTTCCCCTCCTACTTGAAAAAAAAAAACCTTTCCAAATTTGAAATATGCTTCCTTACGTTAAACGTCGTACAGAGGCTTTGCTATAATCGAAAATTTCTCCATGTATTTTCGAAAATGCTGTGCGATTCCCAGAAAGCCCTGCACCCCCTTGACATTTCTAGGCACGGGATAGTTTAAGACCGCTTCAATTCCCCTTTTTGCTGGCCTAATACCCTCTTCGCTAATGACGTAACCTTGGAACTCAATTTCGGTGAACAATAAATCGTATTTATCGAAACGAATTTCCATCTTTATCTCGACCATGCACCTAAACACTTTTTCCAATATTTCAAGATGATGCTCGATAGTCATGGTAGCGACTGATATGTCGTCCATGTAAGCGCCGACATCGCCAGAATCAATGAGATCTCTAAACACATCGTTCACAAATTTTTGAAATCGTGCTAGGGCAGTTTTCAATCCGGCAGGAATGACATTATATTCAAACTGCCCAAATGCGGTTACAAATTACGTGTGTTTCTGAGATTGTTCCACAACAGAAATATGGTGAAACCCATCTTTCAGATCTATACGGCTAAAAAATTTTTTATTTACAAGAACGTCGATTGGATCCTCAATTAAGGGCAACGGGTAGTTATCCTTGACTATTGACTTATTTAATGTGCGATAGTCAACACACATTCGGGTTTCGCCATTCTTCTTTCGAACCAAAACGACAGGAGAAGCATATTCGGAATTACTGACTCTAATCTTTTTGTCATCAAGAAGTTTATCTAATATTTTCCTTAATTCACTTTTTTCTGAATAAGATAGTCTTCTAGGACCAAACTGGAATGGCTTTTAATCTTTTAATTCAATATCTAATTCAGCTTCGACTTTTCAAGAATAATATCTTAAATTTTTGTTGATCACGCAATGAAATTTTCAAATTAATGTTTAAACAATCGGATTTATCATAACTAATTGCAACAACTTCAACATTTGCCATTTCACGAGTTACTTCTTCGTAACTTTCCTCACAGTGTATCAACTTGAGACCATACTTCCAAAAAACATCGCGACCCAATATAACCGGCATTTTCATTGTGTTATCATCCACAACCAATAAACAGATGTCTCAACTTTTATTGCCAAGCGTGGACCTCGCGTTCAAACATCTTATTATTTTCATTTTAGAATCATTAATTCCAGAGAAATCTAAACAATCAGAATCAATTACTTTAATTCAATCAGGGCTTACCAATTTTTGTTGTATAAAACAAATTGGACTTCTGCTATCCAATCGCGACATGTACTCTATGCTGAAAAGCTCACCATCCAAATTCAATTCGTATCTCACTAATTTGAGAAACTCGGAGTCTTCTTCTTGTGGTTCGACGTTGGCTACCTCTGAAGATTGTTTTCCTTTCGATGAGCACTGCCATGAGCCCTGCCCCCGCTGAGGACAGTGGCTAATGCTGTGCTCAGTAGAATAATACTTAAAACACGCTCCCTTCTCTCTTTTTTCTCCTTACACTCAGAGGAAAAGTTCACCCACCCACTACAATTAAAACATCGAACTTTATTTTTGCCTTTAAAACCACTAGAACTTTTTCCATCCTTCGATGTTCTTTGGGAAGGCTTCTCACTTCCTTCTGTTGGGAGGAGCTTAGAATTAGGACCCAGTGTGACCTTCTCGGAAGCTGCCAGTAGATCCTCCACCGTCTTGAAGTTCTGAATCCGTACCTGGTTACGCAGAGTCATTTCCGGAATCCCATCAATAAAATAATCGATTCTTTCAGATTCATCAATTGGCACTCGATTCGCCAAAATAGTTTTGTCATGAATATACTCGCTGAATCCTTCACCTCGCTTCCACGTTCTCTCCTCGAACAATTTCCTTAACTGAACTTTGTTTGGACGTCGGTGAAACATCTTTTTTATTTCCGTCAATAAATCATCAGTTCGCATTTCAATATGCTCTGGTTTAGAGTGGAACCAGGCGATGGCTTTGCCTTTCAACCTTAAGCAAATTAGGACTCTGGTAAAGTCACCCTCCAGACCACAGGTAGTTTTCAACAACTTGACTTGTCGCTCCCAGCGGCCAAAGTTTTCACCAGATCCATCGAAATGGCTAAGTAATTCGGCAATTGCTGTGATGTTAATTTTCCTCGATCCGACACTGGTCATTGATGACTCACGCCTCAATTCAGCACTGCTGACTGACAATTCACGTCCAGAGTTTCCCCTTCTTCGATCCTCCAGTTCGCGCCTTAATTCAGCTACTCGTCTCTCTTCAGTTTCGAGAGCCATTCTCTCTTGTTCCAATATGGCGACATTGGGATAATTTTCCACATTTTCCACTTCTTCGGCGCGCTCCTGTTTCTAAAGTAGCTGCCTCCTGGTTTCTTACAGCTGCCGCGTCAATGCTTCGCGTTCAGCTCTCATCCTTCTCAAGGCCTCCGCGTTCTGCAATGAGGCTGCTGTTTGTTGAGAAGCAGCTCTTACGATCTCAATTTCACGCTTAGCCTCTTCTAACTGCTCAAACAACGCTTCGTTGCCTCTCCTTGCCACTTCCAGATCGTCTTGCAAGGATTGAAGACCATCAATAGACCTGTCATAGTTTTGTCGATGCTCCCAATTTCCTTCTGGGTCAGCTTCAAGGACTCTAGCCACCAATTCAGCCTTACTCCCCGTAGTACTTAAGTTTAACGAGCGTAATATTTCCTTCAAAGTAGTCAATGTGAAGATGTTAGGATTCGGCGCCATCAACAGTGCGTTTTCCGTAATGAAAAGTCTCGCGTCGCGTCGACAATGTTCGAGTCAACGATTTTCCGCCATTAGGCTTCAAAAGAATTTTTCTAACGCGTCGATCAATTTGAGTAAATTTACTTACAACTTTATCTTCGAATCCCACTTCTGAAAACTGTAACAGTTTTTCGAGCGATTAAAAGGGCTTGAAATGATTAAAGAAAGAGAATTAAAATCAAAATACCGGAACTCGTATATTATAATGTCAGGTAAAGGTAAATACAACAGTCATGTTTGGCAGTCGACTTCGCACTGCCTGCCAAGGGCTCTTTCGCTATGGTTCCTTCATCACGAAGGACCTCTACAGGTATCTTACTAATACAAACTATATTCTACAAGTGGGAGAGTCACAGCTTTTTACACCTGAATTTTTAATATTTTGTTGACTGTCCGAACATTTGACTCTTTGTAGGCGATTGCTACTTAATTTGCAATTATTTTGACTGAGTAACCAACAAAGGGAAGATTTGCGCACAGTAATCTGCTTCCTACGAGAATCTTTTAGAATTGTAAAGGGACTCTTTGATTCAATGTTTGTTTTTGTCTCGGAATATTCTGGTAGCTCTAGGGTTCCTGTAACATCTGAGAGAAGAGCCATATCTTCCACCAATTCGGCATTCTCTTCGTCTTGGTTTCCAGTCCCTTGAGTATTGTCCCCAGTATCACGTTCAGAAATTTCCTCGGAATTGAAGTCATTCGCAATATTTTCAGTACTTGTACTCGAATGTCGAATTTGTAAATCATTACCTGCCTTCAGGTCAACAGTCATGCCTAACGAGGAAATTATATAGTGGGAGTCTTCTTTTGCACGTCGGAGAACATTTTTGATTGAAGTAAAAAGTAAAAGCCTCGTAAGAGGTATTTAAGCGACTTATGCGTGGGAAGATTAGATGCTCTCCTTCGGAACTGAAAACTGTCACAGCAATATCAACTTGCAATTGTTATTGTCCGTACTACCATGGTAAGTAACGCTCAGTTGAACCAGTTTTCATACATCGTACAATTGCATTCAGCAATCCATGGGCGTTGAATTCAGTACACAAATAAGCATTGCCAATTATAAAATTTTGGCTTACCGAATATCCAGGAGATGAGTTCACCCAGCTTCTCCAAAAACGACAGAAGAAAACACAGTACCAGATATAGTTGAGCCTATCCTTCATAGTCAACGTCATTGACAAAAAGTTCATCAGCACGTAGTGTAGCACTTTTAAATAAGCTCATGTACCTTCACTTCCAGGGACGTGTCTTTTCAGTAAATTCCAAATTTTTGGATCACAAATTTTTATCACGGATGGAAATTCATTTTATCGTTTGATGATAAATCTGTTTGTGTTAGGAAATGCTTATCTTTTGAAACCGAGCCTATAAGTATTTGTAAGTGAGCAGATGAAATCAAAAAGTTTTCTGCTGGCAGTACAATAGATTTTTTTAGTAATCTGAATTTCAGCTTTCCACCGATGTGAACGGTATCTTGAATACAGATGACTTTTATAGCGCGCCACGCGTGGGACAAGTGACGAGAATATATTCATTGAAGAGGAAGGATCTTTAACAAAGGGAATTCAAAGTAACAAACGGGAATTCCAATTTAGAAAATTACGGTTTTCAATGTTTCCACTTTTAATTTAAAAAGGTCTATGCATAAACGTGGAGAAAGCTCAAAGACGGTATGATGAATTGTGTTTTACACACGTACTACTCTAAAATCCTTTGCTATTTTGCTATGGTTGCCTAATGGACATTCCACAATTTCTTCTTCGGTCAATTCATCAATCGCACCACTCTCTATGTTTATTTTCACCCGCTTATGACGTGAATGAGCAGGCGCATATATTCCACGAAGCATCGTTTGCCTTTTTATTTTTGCCACTATTGCAAAGACGTCGCCATTGGACGCTGATAATACAATTTGTTCTCCAGTAGACACGGGCTTAAGGACATAATTCATTGTTCTCAATTGAATTTCTTTATCGGCAGGGAATGCGTATCTTCGAAGTTCGAATCTCCTGTTTGGATTTTTGCGGGAAATAAATCGAACAGATTCAAGTTCTTCAAATTCCAATCCAAATAATCGGGCAGAAGGATGCCAGGCAGGAGGCGAAACGGACCTCACACGAAGAGGAGGCTCAGCAGGAGCAGGAGACCTGAGAGAAGAATTAGGTCTGTCAGGAGAATGTTGTCTGTTAACACCAGGAATAGGGTCACCATTAGGCAAGCAGTCGAACTGTGAACTTAATGCTGCAACAAGAAATAGAGGATTACATTTTTTTAAATAAAGTCGTATCTTGGTACATATATCATGTGTTATGGATACAATTGTAAATGTCAGTATAGTTGTTAACATAGTTACCAACCGTTTGCTAAATTTTTATCCCGATTTGGGGTACCTTGGATATTCGACTGTAGTCTATATCTAGTGTAAACAAGATTCTCGATGAGTGTTTGAAACTTCTTCCTAGTATCGAGCTAAACCTGCTTTTATCATCGGGGAATGTAGAACTGAACAAAGTAATACTGTTTTTAAAAACAGCGCGAAAAGAATTGTCATGTATACTATGGTTATCAACAAATCAGAAAATAAAATGTGGATGAAGCTTGCACTGTGCCTAATACGGATTATCTAAAGATTGGTAAGGGGGAACCTGAAGTGAAGGAATTCAAGTAAAAAATTGAACATATATATGTTGAAACGGATTTGAAAGTATGGTTTACCAACGACGCGAGGTACACTTTCTTGACTGAAGTAGAGGAATTCCAATAGAAAGGCTCTGGATGGGCCTTACACTCTATCGTGAAAAACTTCCGAAATGGACGAACAAAAAAAAATCATGTGGCAGCAAAATACATGTCAACAATCGATCTTCGTTCGGCATATCATCATATATTCTTATACGTGGAATCTAAACCGATAACAGCATTTATAGTTACAGGCAAAGGAATGTTTATGAGAATTTTCTATGAGAATGCCATTTGGTTTGACTAATTCTACAGCTACATTCCAGCGCATTGTCTCGAAAAATGTTGCAGAACACATTAAATAGGAATAGGATGCAAACATCGAAAATGAACAGGGAATAAGTAGTTAACAATGTAGATATAGCAAATGAAAATGAAGCACAATTCTACAATCTGAAGCGCAGGGCAATTAGTTTCGAAATAGTGGAACAAGTGTTGCACGGGAAAGCGACATTATTCAATAAAGCAGAAGGCGTAGCTCAAAAATGAACTAAAAAACAATTTTATATACTACATTAGTGTCTACGAGATTTTTTACAATAGCTATTTTATGCTAAATGGGATGGTTAGAAAAAAGTTTATGTATCTGTCTCATGTGTAAATTTAAGCCTGGGCTGGAATGAATTGAATTGTCGTAAAACATAATCGAGTTTATCTTTCGTTAAAATAATGAAAGTATCAACCCATTGTCTAAAATACGTGTGAATGGTGAAATCTAAATTTTTAGTGGCAGTAGACTCTAAATCTTGCATAATAAGGTCAGCTAAAACAGGTTATATCGGAATCAAATGTAAAGGTGTAAAATTTTCAATGCAAACCCAACATTTTAAATGTCAATGCCATCGCAACTTTTCTTTATAACCATCCCATTCAGCATAAAATAGCTATTGTAAAAAATCTGTTAGACACATCGTTCAAAATATCACATGAAACTTTTCACAAGTCCAACATCAATTTTTCTAAAAATATTGTGTATCACTTAATAATTATCCAAAAGAATTTGTTCAAACACACATTAATGATAAAATAAAAGCACTTGAAGATTCTTCACCACCTGATTTAGCCCGGTTCCCTATTTTTAATTGCCCGGCCGGGATCTGACCAGGTTCCTACCGGGACACGGTCCGGCCAAACCGCGCCACACTTGATTTAGCCCGGTTTACTATTTCTTAATTGCGTGGCCTGTATCCAACTAGATTTCGATCAGGATCTGGTTGTTACAAATCGACCAAAAATAATTTAGACCGTTCTACTGTTTGTTACTTACCTCGTCCACGTCCGAGCAGATTCCGGTTGGGACAAAGCATGCTTAATTCTAGTTTAGCGAAAACGATTTTCACACGAACAAAATAGCCGCCCTGAGTGGGTCGTTTGTGAATGTATGAGAGGCGAAAGACCAGTTTTTTGTGTTTTAGGTGTTTTTTTATCAATTGTAAAGTCTTTAATGCTAAAAACGCAGTGAAACGTCGCGTCGGTTGACGCCGGGTTACACTTTAAGAAATTTGTTAAATTCTCAAAACTGTATCCAATTTTCTGGAGCAAGCGGATTATTTATAAAGGTAAGTGGATTTTATTGTTAATAAGTAAGCATTATTAATATTCTTCAACATTAAAGTTGAATCAATTTTCTGAACCGGTTTCACAGGTTAGGATGTCACGTGAGACCCCTGAAATTTATTTTATCTCTTGTTACACAGGTTTACACAGGTTTTTTTCACAGTTTTTAATTTATCAACAATATAATAGTGCCCAAACGTCATTGTTAATTCTCTTTATGTCCCGGCACTATTACTCTTTTGAAAAAATGAAAATTATGGGAAAAAACCTGGGTAAACTAAATTACTCTTATGGTAAATTTGATATGTAATTTAACTTGAATTTCTTACAATGCAATTTCTTACAGAAACTTAAAAATCATAACCTATATTTTAGTACTTTCATTGAATTATTGTTTGTAGTTAATATATTCATTATTATGAATTCAATTCTTGAATCGAAATTCCAACATCTTTTTGCAGGTAATGCAAATTGTAATCTTTTTCCAGTAAAATGCATTGATTGTGTTCCCAGTGATTGGGTAACATATAATAAAAATGGGGGCAGATTAGAATGTAAATTTATGCAGCCACCATATGACTCTGGGAACATTAAGCCACTGCATGGTTTGGCAAAAAAGAGAGCACCTGTTCCTGCTAGTCTACACTGTGCTAGTAAAAGGATCTGCCAATAAGCATTTTTCCATTATTTTTCATTCAATTTCAGGGTCGGCACTAACAGAGTAAACCTGGAAATTTTAGCACCGGGAAAAAGCAACAAACAAAATTTTCAACATTTCAAAGTATCTAGTCGTAAAAATATGTACCTAAAAAATTCAGGAGTTTTTAATACAATTTACAAGAATGATTTAATTAACAAACTGTTTCCTCCATCTGTTCTAATCAAATTTTTTTTAAATAACACGATTTTAATGAATGATAACTTATATTGCCTCTATTGTTCAGCCTCGACGGCTGCTGATACAGGCCTTCAAGCAAAATTTGTCCATATATTTCTCTTAGAAATAAGATTCAATATTCCATTTTTTCTCTCGTATCCGAGAGCTAGCTACAAGTTCGTGACTTTTTTACGGACAAATTTTTTTCCGTGTGTGGGAAGAGCTCGTACCGTACACAGACCTACCATACGGTCCCGTATTCGACACGAGCAAAATATCTCAAAGCGATTGAGTGGAAAATAACAACAAATTCAAGGATTTTCTGCAGATTAGACTCGTGCAGAAGAATGTAAAAACGGGGGGAAACCTGCAAACAGTTGCGGATTGAGACAATTTGCCGCCCCCCTCCCTCCATAGTTTTTTCCAAAGATTAAATAAGTGTTCAACAGGAGTGAACAATACTGTCAAGAGGATAGGATTAATATGCCATTTCTTTGTCATCAAATAATATTATTGATAACAAATTTTAATTACACATTTTCATTCGCAATTTCAGTTTTGTCGCCCGTAAAAAGTTGCTGCCCTAGGCAGCTGCCTACGGTGTCTGTTGGGTAGGTCCGCCACTACCTGCAAATTGGGGAGTGTGTAGCTGGCGGGAGGGCATCGTCGGAATCACTCTACCCCTAGAAAGGATATACAAAATCAGTTCGTGAAGAGGGAAGCAGGAACGGGTACGGTTAAGATTTTTCCGCTTTTTTTGACAATTTTCGGTAAACTTAAGATTCCGTATGCTGGTTTTAAGTCAAATTTGAATCAATGTTGAGCATTTTTGGGTCAAAAGGACTGAATTTTCATGCTTTTGCATATAGTACTGCTATGATGAGCATTTCCGTCAGGGTTCTCTGTACTTTAACTTGCATTATATACATGTGAAACATCTCCTTGCATACAATAAGGTCGGCAGACCTAGTACTTTTTTCTCTAGGTGCGGTAACAGGGTAATTTTTAGCAAAAAGGGCTAAATCTTCATATTTTTGCATAGCAACGCCATGATGAGCGTTTTCCTCAGGGTTCACAGTATTTTTCCTCACGTTAGACACGTGAAACACATCTTAATGCAAAAAATTAAGATCAAATCCAATTAAATTCTTATTTCTGACTTTTTACCTAGTGTCGTTTTCATATACAGACCAATTTTTGTGTTTTAAATATATTCTGATATTATAACGTTAATATCGTATTATCAGACAAAAATCAACCAAAATCTCTCAATATTAATTATTAATTGTCCACATTTACTGTGTGAACTCTATTTTATAATTAAACATGATGGGCACAGTTAGAATGTTACCATCTGTTATCGTCTCAATTTTGACGTGAACAGTTAGCAGTGTTCCATCTTTATACGTGTACAGTTAGGCTCGTAGCAAATTGCTCCGTGTAGATTAACTCGCGAAAATTCTGATTTTCGTAAAGCTTTTCAAAAAATTACTCCAAATCATAGATATATTATATTATTATATTCACCAATAGAGTTGAGGATGACCGCCAGGGAGAAGACCAGAGTAGGGACAATCCACATCTTTTCGAATTAGAGGAAAAACTGATTAATACATTAATGCGAAAATTAATTAACAGTGCAACCAATATGAATATTATACTGGTTTATTAGATTATATAATCTATACCGTAGCCGTTATCTTTTAGATTAAAGGCGTTAATCTTGTCCTTTGAGATATTTACATTTCATAAGAGTCAGTTTCACGGAACAAAATTTGGTTTTGGTAAAGCTGGTTTTTACGCGTCAAAATGTCAAATCACTGTAAATACAGTAATAATATCCTTTCTTGTTTTTTATATAATGTAAGTCAGAGTAAAAAATTATCCTGAGATATTTACAGCCCACTTTGTCGAATTATTATTATTATACATAATTATCTACATCTGGGGGTTTAATTACTTGATATTGTTTCGCTGTCAAGTTTTGAGTCTTTTAGAAGGGGTTTTGTTTTGCTGACTATTGTTTTCGTGGGTTTTTTGAAAGTTTTTTATACGTATCGTCAGTTAGAAGATCCGTGATTTTATTGTTATAGTCCTCTTTATTCATTATTACTGTTGTGTTGCCTTTGTCTGCGGGCAAAACAAAAATCCTTCTAAAAGACTCAAAGCTTGACAGCGAAACAATATCTAAATCAATACTTACTAATCCCATCTCTCCAAAACTTTACGGAGTCCCAAAAATCCACAAAGACAATATTCCACTCAGACCGATCGTCACCGCAATGAACTCATACACTTACAACCTAGCACGCTTTCTCGCCAAAGAACTGAATCCTTTCACATGAAACTCTATCACACACGTCCAAAACTCTTTTGACTTCATCAGAAAAATACAACAGATTCACATTCAACCCCAAGACATCCTGGTGAGTTTTTGACGTAGGATATCTGTTGACGAAAGTACCAATCTCTGATACAATCGATATTATTAAATCCTTTGCAAACTTCCCCTCCAATCTCACACCTTTGATAGAACACTGTCTCACCAATACCTACTTCTCTTAGAATAAGAAATTCTACGAGCAAACCTCAGGAGCAGCAATGGGATCTCCAATCTCACCTGTAAAAGCTAACATCTTTATGGAAAATCTAGAAACTAAAATCTTTAACAAATCCAAGCTTAAACCGGAATTTCGGTTATGTTACGTTGACGACCCTTTTGTCATCTGGAGACATGGACTAGATGAACTTCACAAGTTCTTCGATTTCATCAATCGATTACACCCTAATATCCAGTTCACCATGGAAATGGAACAAAACGGAAAATTGCCTTTCTTGGACGTACTAGTTTACAAAAGATCTGATAACACATTAGGACATCAAGTTTACAGAAAACCCACCTGAAGAAGTTAGGTTTATTAATGAATTAGAGATGGTCCATCAATCCTGTCAAGAAAATGCTTCTAATACTAAGGGATTTTTGGAAGAGGTTCGCTCGATTTCATATCAATTGAAGGGTTTGTCTGACGAGGAGAGAAATTATTTTCTCATCATGATGACCAATTTTGAAAAGATTTTTTTCACCAAAATCAAATAACGCTGAGACCTGTGAGTATAAATGAAAAATAAAAACCGCATTAAAATATTGTTCGAAAAACTTATCCAGTCCCACTAGCCTTTCGAGAAAGGGTTAATCAAGAGATCGATGAGATATTAGAATCTGGAATTATCGAAAGGTCCGACAGTTCTTATTGTAACCCTTTGAGAAACGTGCTAAAAAATGATCAATCCGATTCTACTATTTATTAACAAATTTTTTTCATAAAATCATTCTTTGCAACTCTGAGAATCAAACTTTTTTGCCACTTACAGTTTTTTTTGCAGTATAACCCGTTTGCAATTTACAGCGTTGCAAACAGTTAATTTTTAACAAAATGGACATATTTGCACGGTTATACCACAGAATCTATTGCTCAGAAAAATTGTATACTTGTACGTTATGGATATCGAGGTTAGATCTCCTGAAAGCAAAAATGAATCTTCTCATCGAATGAAAAGTTTCCTCCGTGAATTGTTGTTATACAATTGCTTTTTCAAGAGGAAAAATCGTCTAGACATTTCATTTGTTAATAAAACATCATTCAGGCCAACCAGTTCCATAATTTTCCCTAAAACTGTCGCAAAACCTATACCTACCGTTAATAAAAACCCTCAATTGCCAGAATTGATTAAAAGAAAAGTTATTTTATCAAGATAAACACAAGACAAAACTTTTTACTTTCGTGACATTTTCTCATACAACGAGCCATTATTTATTTACAGCCTTTTAGGTAATGTATTTTTTATAAATCCACACTTCATTGAATAATTACAATTTCCTATGGAAAACTAGAAAAATGTAGAACCGTAAAAAAGATTTTGATGTCCAGAACAGAATTCTGTTAAAAAGTAGCGCATGAGAACACTGAATATGTATAATTAATTTATAACGCATTGATCCATTGTATGTAAAACAAATTTTATTTTCCTGAACTTTGTACAAACAATCAGAAGGCAATATTTTGAAAATGGACACAGACTAGTTCACGTTAACAATTTCTCAACATGGCCTTCTTATTGTTCTGACAGAAAAATGTTACACCATCACATAGTTTGATTAAACTTGTGTATTTCTTGTTACTTCTTACTTTCTACCTAGTTTCCTAATTCTATACGGACCAATTTTTTTGCTTTTTAATATATTCTAATATTATCACTTTAATATCATATTTTTATATGAAAATCATCCAAAATCTTTCAGTATTAATTATTAATGACCTGCATGTACTGTGCCTACTCTATTTTGTATTTACGTATGATGTGGACCGTTAGAAGTGCACCATCTATGCACGTCTAAATGTTGACGTTACAGTTTGCAGTGTTCCATCATTGTACGAATACAGTTGGACTCGAGCCAAATTGCTATGTGCAGATTAAATTGCAAAAATTCTGACTTTCGTAAAGCTTAAAAAAAATATACTTCAAATTATAGATATATTATATTATTATATTCACCAGTAGTGTTGAGAATGACCGCCAAGGATATCACCAAAGTATAGACAATCCACATCTTTTCGAATGAGAGGAAAAACTTTTTAATGTATTAATGAAGAATGAAGTCACCAGTGTAACTAGTACGAATATTCTACTGCTTTGTTAGCTTATATGATTTATATTACAGTCGTCATCTAAATTTTTAATTAAAAATATGTCGAGAAAGTGTGAAAGTGGTGCATCGAAAAGAAAACAAAAAAAAACAGAGAAGAATTCGAAAGCAAACTTTCAAAACTGACAACTTTTTTCAATAATAAATCTAAATAAGTTATAAATGATAACAATCAACATTTATTTTCTTCTTCCCACTCTTCTGAAGAAAATGTAAATTCTACAGAAGTAGAAAATAAAAATTTAATAACGAAAGCTATCGAGAATACACAGCAGGGATCACGAGGTTTGTGAGTTTATCATCTAAATGAAACGGCTGTTGAATGAACTGCGTAAATTATATAAGAAATTATAATAAAAGGAGGTGTTTCAGGTTTCAATCGTGTGCAAAAACTACGAATTGGGCCGACGTTTCGTGAACATTGCAGTTCACTTTTTCAGGGCTAACCTGAAACTATGTTGTTCTTATATATGTATACTCTCTACGATACCTGTGATTGGGCAGAGCGCCCCACCTTTTTTTAAAAACCCCGGGAGGACGGAAAGCCAAATCGGATTGCTATTATATCCATTGTTCCTATTGATGTTATTAGGGTGTTTTATGATTTCGATTGCTTCTCCTCTTGCCTTCTCCTCTTTCAATATGATGTTCAGCTTGGGCTGATTGCGTTGAATGTTTTAGCTTCACTTTACTCTCATGTTCCTTTATACGTTGCCTCACCGCTCTCCCAGTTTTTCCAATATAGGCTTTGCCACAAGAGCAAGGGCTTTTAAATACTCCCGGATCACTGAGAGGTGCCTTCTTCTCTACAGGGTTGTTTAGAAGCTGTCCTATTTTCGCAGGTGGTTTAAATATGGTTCGGATGTCGTGTTTGTTGAGAATTCTTCATATTTGTTCTGTGAAACCTTGGATGTAGGGTAGGATGACGGTCATGTTTCTCTCTCTTCCTTTAGTAGGTTGTCTTGACTTGTTTTTTTTAGTTTATTTTCTTATTGCTTTATTAATTTATTTGTGTGTGTAATCGTTTTGTATCAGGATTTGTTTAACGTTCTGTAATTCCTTTTGTAAGTTATCTCTGTCTGTTATGGAGACAGCCCTGTATACAAGGGAGTTGATGACCAATTGTTTTTGAGATGGGTGGGAGGAGGCATGTAGGTATCTATTTATATGGGTGGGTTTTCTGTAAACTTCAGGTACTAATGTGTTATCAGATCTTTTGTAAACTGGTACGTCCAAGAAAGGGAATTTTCCGTTTTGTTCAATTTCCATGGTGAACTGGATATTAGGGTGTAATTGATTGATGAAATCGAAAAACTTGTGTAGTTCATCTAATCGATGTCTCCAGATGACAAAAGTGTTGTCAACGTAACGGCATCAACATTCCGGTTTAAGCTTGGATTGGTTGAAGATTTTAGTTTCTAGATGATCCATAAAGATGTTCGCTATTACAGTTAAGATTGGAGATCCCATTTCTGCTCCTGAGGTTTGTTCGTAGAATTTGTTATTGAAAAAAGTAAGTGTTATTGAGACAGTGTTCTATCAAAGGTATGAGATCGGAGGGGAAGTTTGCAAGTGATTCAATATCGATTGTATCAGAGATTGTTACTTTCGTAAAGAGAGATACTACGTCAAAACTCACTAGGATGTCTTGGGTTGAATATGAATCTGTTCTATCTTTTTGATAAAGTCAAAAGAGTTTTGGACGTGAATGATAGAGTTTCCTGTGAACGGATTCAGTTCTTTGGTGAGGAAGCGTGCTAGGTTTTAAGTTGGTGAGTTTATTGCGCTGACGAACGGTCTGAGTGGAATGTTGTTTTTGTGGATTTTTGGGAGTCCGTAAAGTCTTGGAGAGATATGATTAGTAGTTATTAATTCAGATATTGTTTTGCTGTCAAGTTTATAATCTTTCAGAAGGGGTTTCGTTTTGCTGACTATTGTTTTTGTGGGGTCTTTTTTTGAGTTTTTTAAATCTATAGCTTTATATCTTATATCTTTATCTCTAAACTTATAGATTTTTACGTTGGAGATTTGAAAGATACATTAGCCACTGAACTGGAACAACTTGTTCCTTTCCTGAAATCTGCACACAAAGACAAAAAATTAGCAGCTGTAACTATTATGAAATGGATATCAGATTCAGACATAAAGTCGATTTTCCCGAATGTATATATTGCTTTTAGATTCTTCTTGACCATTCTCATCACAAATAAACAAATCCGTTTATTGGCAATCGAGAAAGATTGTCTAAAGTCATTATATTTTGAAGATCTGATAAAAGATTTCACAAACGCGAAAGAATGTGTTTGTTAGATGTATGAATATATAATGTACATATTACTAGTTTAAGTGCAATGATGAATATCATTGTTCAAAATCGAGAAAAAACGAAAAGTTTATTTAATTATTTTCATGAACCTCATTTGCTCATAATTTATTTTCTTGTATGCATTTTAACAGAGAGTTTTTCCAGGAGGCTCTACAAAATGTATAGCCCTGGGCCCCGTGTTGCCTTAAGCCGGCTCTGAGCATTTAAATCTCTTTCAGTTTCCTAGACTTTGCCTCCCCATTAGTTTCCACAGATTTCACTTGGATCAAAAATATTCTCAATAAAAAAATTGAATTTAACATTAATCTAACGAACACTTAAATATACTTCCTTTCATTATTTTCCTATTAACAGATGGTCTATACATTTTTTAAATGAGACAAAACAATATTTTATTTAATCATTTCTTTTAATCTAATGTTCGTGTGAAAAACTGTTATTTCTTAATTAAAAAATTAAAAAATGTTCCTTTACTGTACTCGAACGCGTAGAACTTGACTTTCTCCTTGCAGCATTTTTATCTCTTCCTATTTCCTAGGGCCTGTCTCTCCACAATTTCTTTTCGGATTTTAATTTTCTTTTTATATTTTAGCGGCAAAAGCTAACAAACATTTTAACTTTTACAGTTTCACATAAGAAAAAAAGGTAAAAAACCTTGTGAATTACATGAATAGAAATTATTTTCTATACAAAAATCGTATTCAACACCAACCTAATGAACTTAATTGATTCTTCCAACTACTCGATCATTAAGCACAAATGTATAAAATAAGAAAACCGACGGCATTAGCTGCATGGTGAATCTTCCCTGGCCAAATGTCCGGGCGTAGGATGCAGCCTCGAGTTATCACTGACTGTGATTAAATTCGTACAGTGATTCTAAGCCCATCTTAGTAAATGAAAAATGTTCACAAGCCCATACCTCTGTTTTACCGGGGTTTTGAGCAGTGCTACGGGAGTTTAATGGACCAGTCTAACAAGACAATAATAAGAATAGCATAAGATAAAGAAATTTCCACTTCCCGTACTCGAATGCAAGGCATTTTCTCTAATTCCTGGGGATTAAACGAATTTTTCATTATAGGCTATTTTTCCTATTCTCAAATCAAATGCCGCTAAAACATTAATCGCAGAAGAAAAATTTTCTTTATTGGGGAAATTGATGTTTATTCCGGTTATTGCACTTTACTATTGTTGTGGATTTTTCCTGGTAAACTCAAAGTCTGTAAAGCATTCGCAGATAACCATCAATTGTTGATATTTTGTTCATTATTTTATAATAACATTTCTTTTCTTTGTTCGTCCATCACCCTGTAAGCAGCTGATCAATTAATCTGCGTATTCTTATGTGCGGCCTACATCCACCATATATCTGGCAGGAAAATGATTGTAAATATCTTGTGACCCAAAATATAACGTTTTATTGAAACTAGTACATTGTTCGTACTGGCAGAGAATACAAAAGAACGTGGGTCTTGGCGCGTCTGAATACTGACTGCTAGAGAGGAAACTCTCTCAAGATTTACGCTTACAACCAGACCACGAGTTGCGTACAGAGACGAGAAACTCGCTCGCTAGATCCACTCCACCGAGTGGTAAGGTTAGGTAGGCTATCTCTACAACCCACAAACATCTTTCGCCATCTACCACAACTTTTAGAACTAATCTACCGCACTCTCTGTCCCCCACCCCCTTAAGCAAACTCATTGGCCATTACTCTAACTCTCGTTCATACGTCTAGATATTTAATTATGGTAAACCTTTAGATTCTAATTGCTCAGAACCTTGTAATCTTAGTCTAACAACATTTGTGTGTTGTATGCTACTGACTTTTTCCACATCCCTTAGTCAGGATCCTTCCGATCTTAACATGCAACGTGGCATTCCAGAATAAAAGGGGATATGTGGCCTTGAACGTAACATCTATTTAAAAATCGCCTTGATATATTTGTATTATTATTTATATTATAATTGACTCTAATTTTTTCTTTCTTTCGTGAACAAACACCAATTATTCGTGAAATTCTATTGAATTTTGGTTGGTTTTTTGTTGTCGTTCAGTTTTAATAGTCATTTTTAAAGACACCTCCAAGTATGCACTCCAAGCCATAGTAAACCTAGGAAAAATTCTCCCCGAAAACAAAACAAAAGTTTCAGTTTCTATCGCTGTTTAGTCACAACACGGACAGCGCATTATCTCACTTAGATGACGATATCTCAAGAACCACAAGAGTCTTAGTGATTTTTTTTTAAATCAAATGTGCAGGGGGTAACATTTTTGTAATGCAATTAACGTTGTGAAGAATAGTGGTTTACACACGTACTATTCTAAAATTCTTTGCTATTTTGTTATGGTTGCCTAATGGACATTCCGCGATTTCTTCTTCGCTCAATTCATCAATCGCACCACTCTCCATGTTTATTTTCGCCCTTGTTTTACGTAAATGAGCAGGCGCATATATTCCACGAAGAATCGTTTGACTTTTTGTTTTTTCCAATATAGCAAAGACGTCGCCATTGGACGCTGATAATACAATTTGTTCTTCGGTAGGCACGGGATTAAGGACATATCCTATTGTTCTCAATTGAATATGTCTATCGGCAGGAAATGCGTATCTTCGAAGTTCGAATCTCCGGTTCGGATTTTTGTGGGAAATAAATCGAACAGATCTAAGTTCTTCAAACTTAAATCCAAATATGAGGGCAGAAGGATGCGAGGCAGGAGGAGAAACGGACCTCGGACGAAGAGGAGGCTCAGCAGGAGGAGGAGACTTGGCCGAAGAATGAGGTCTGTCAGGAGAATGTTGTCTCTTAGAAGAAGAAGAATAAGGTCCGCCATGAGGAACACCAGGAATTGGATCGCCATTAGGCAAGCAGTCGAACTGTGAACTTAATTCTGCAACAAGAAATAGTAGATTACATTTTTTTTAATGCACAATTGTATCTTGGTATATCATGTGTTATGAATACGATTGTAATTGTCAATGTAGTTGTTAACATAGTTACCAACTGTTTGCAACATTGTTATGCAATTCTGCTTGCCATGAAAAGAACTTGCGGTTATGTAATCTTTTTTCTAATAGAATTATTAAAATATTAATTTTTAAATCATATTTCATATGATTCAATCTGAAACCAATCCGAACACACATTTCTGTCCTTATGAATACCCTGAAAAACGTCCTTATATTTTTATTTCCTTATATTACAAACATAACCGTAGTGTACCAAAAAGTTCTGGTACACCTCAGTCAGTAAAATAGTGACCGGTCATTTACCGACTGTCGGTAATGGTTCATGTTTATGCACGCGTAAAGAGTATTTGAAGATATCTCGGTAATGTTCGTAACTGACATTAATTGAATGTCAAATATGTTCTTACTGAACGGACCGGTAATAGAGTGGTAACCTCTATTATCATCCACCGCTAAAGTAGAAATCTGACAGATATTCTTACGATAGTCGATACGGTAGGTCCCAGCTTTACCGGCCGATATTCAGCGCCCTATGTAGGTGGCGCTTGGGGTTCGGGGATCTCGATTTCGACAGCTGTCCTTTGACAAATCTCCAAGCTGTCTCACGAAATATTGCCCTCGTAGCAGTGGATAGTGTCGTACGCACGACATGATGAACGAAATACACTGGAACCTGGAATGAAGAACGGTTTCGGGCATGGCTGGCAGTGGCAGTGATCTTAAGTCCAGGGAATACAAACTTAGTCAGTGCCGTATGAACCATTTTCAATTGGAATACATAATATTATGCAATATACGCGCGCAAGTATCCGCGCACTGCTCCATTTGCCGCTACACTGCTGTTCGTCGCGCATGACTAAGCCCTGCCTCCCTTTCGGAGCCGCGGTCCCCGCATCGCCAAAATGCCAAGAACATCAATTCTAGGAATATCGTAGTTCCGAGGATCCTAATTCCAGGTTCCAGTGTCCTGCGACCGGCTGTCGTTTTTATACATTTTAGTTTTATTGTGAAAGTATTCTTCTAAATATAACTTGGCAAAGTCGCGGTCTTGCAGTATTTTCAACATTTCTAGTAATTGAACTACTTCAAAAGAAAGTCAAATTTTATACTGATTTTGCTCCTAAATTTGGTGTCAGGGAGAAGGCAAGTCATCGGATTAAAACAATTTTGAAAAATTTCGAAAAGTGAATTGAGAAATATGTCGAGGAACAAAGCATTTCAAAAAAATATTGTGTTTGGGAAAAGGGATATCAGAGATACTGTAATAATTACAGCCCTGAAATCAGTTATTTTGTACAAGGAAGGGCGCTACGAATTTCCGAGGCAGCTCTGACTAGCCATGCTTTCATCATCGGGGAATGTAGAACTGAAAAAAGCAATTCTGTTTTTAAAAACAGGGCGAAAAGAATTGCCATGTATACCAACAAATCAGAAAATAAAGTGTGGACTGCCCTAAAGCTCGTTTCGAGTTGCTCGCGAAAAAAAGAAAGCAGTCTTCAGAAGAAACGCAATGACATTAAGGATCGAGTGCAGTAGATTGACGTCGACAAAGCATTCGATATCCGAGTAAAAGCATGCATTGTCGCCTCTTGGTTAACATGGATGTTCTTGACTTCCTAGATGATGCTCAAGTTTGATTTATTGCATATGTGGGTAAAGACTTCCGTGACCATAAGGGTTTTTTAATGAACACTGTACTTCATAAGGAGTATCTAAACATTGGTAAGGAGGAACCTGAAGTATACGGTATCATGACTGAAATAGAGGAGTTCCACCCACGTGGAAATATTCCCCGGAAAGTAATCCACGGAATTTCTACGGAAATTCCAGTTGGACATTCCGTCGACTTCCCGTAGAAATTCCACTAACTTTCCGTCTGCAAGTTGCAGCCAGTAATAGACTCAGGAAGTTCCAAGCAAAGACTTTACTACCAGTACCTATACCCCTGGTCGTTTCCGGAAGGACTGGACCGTCGTCCCAACATATTCCGTTTGCACTAGGTGTACAAAATACATCTTCCTCGAGGAAGTTGAGTTCTACATGAACATTGGCCGCAACCACGCCATTTTTTCCTAACCCGTCATTATACAACAAGTTCCAAGTGCACCTGGTGTAAGAAATACATCTTCTTTGAGGAAATAAAGTTCTAAGTGAACATTGGCCGTAACCGACCTTTTTTTTAATGACACGTATATCTTCATAGAAAAACTAGTCAATATGTGATAGGGTAAAATTTACCAATCGAATTCTTATTTCTGACTTTCTACTTAGTATCGTTTTCATATACAGTCCAATTTTCGTGTTTTAAAAATATTCTGATATTATGACTTTAATATCGTATTTTCATATAAAAATCAACTAAAATCTCTCAATATTGATTATTTATTGCCCACATGTACTGTGTGAACTCTATTTTATAATTCAACATGATTAGCAGTGTTCCATCTTTGTACGTGTACAGTTGCGTTCGTGGCAAATTGCTCCATGTAGATTACATCACAAAAATTCTGATTTTCGTAAAGCTTTTGAAAAGTTACTTTAAGTGATAGATATATTATATTATTATATTCACCAATAGAGTTGAGGATAACAGCCAAGGAGAAGACCAGAGTATAGACAATCCACATCTTTTCGAATTAGAGGAAAAACTGATTATTGTATAAATAAAGAATTAAATTAACAGTGTAACCAATATGAATATTCTACTGCTTTATTAGATTACATAATCTATACTATAGCCGTTCTCTTTTAAATTATATGGATTAAGATTGTCCTTATGAAATATTTGCATTTCATAAAAGTCAGTTTCACGGAACAAAATTTGGTTCTGGTAAAGCTAGTTTTTACGTGGCAAATTTATACACGGCATATACAGTGATATGCTTTCGTGTTTTGATGTAATGTTTTAGAAATAAATCAGTGTGAAAAATCATCCTAAGATTTTTACAGCCCACTTTTTCGAATTACTATTATCATACATACTTATCTACATCTGAAGGTTTAATGACTTAAATTTGGATCACGCACTGTTCAAAATATGCTGATAATTAAACTGACGTGGTTTAAATTTTGTTTACACGCGTACACTAGATTTCAAGATTTCGAGGGTTTTCAATAGATTACAAGGAATTTCGAAGAATTTTACAAGATTTTAATTGAATATCAACAGATGTTACAGAACTTCAAGAGATTTCGTAGGATTTCAACAATTAAATTTGATATTAAATATTACAAGCGATTCGAAGTTTCTTCAAAGAATTTTTCATGGTTTCACTGGATTTTAGTATATTTCAACTGATTTTAAATAATTGCACAGGAATTCCTAATATCTGAAAGGGTACGTTATGATTCCTATTTTTCAAGGGAATTTCAAAGTATTTCCATGCATCTAAAGGCATTTAAAAAACATATTATCAGATTTCAAAAGACTTTACGAGATTTTAAAGATTTCAAGAGATTTCAAAGCATTGTAAAGAACTTCAAAGATTTCAAGGGATTTCAAAGTATTCGCATGGATTTAAAGGGAGTTAGAAAGATTTGATACGCTGTTAGAAAAATATGTATGAGGTTTAGTATACATGTGTGTAAAGCAAATAATTATAGAGTACGGGATCCTGAAAATAATTTAGATGAAAACATGACGACGAACCGGCGAAGCGCCCACATTGAGTGGACGAATCAACTTAAGGATGGCTTGCTAGACTGCTACGATGCCAGCATTATCCTACCTCTTGAAAAATAGATATGTAGGCAGAGCGCTTAGCCAACCGCTGCTTGAACAAGCTGCAGGCAAAAATGCGGAAGCGACGTTAAGGCCAACCGCGAAAAGCAGGCACCTTCTGAGAGATGATAGCGATTTCAGGACAAGGAGAAACATTGACACGCAGGTTCCTCCTAAGCCCCAAGATCTGGTTGAAATAGATGCCTCCCTTCGTGAGGATATCTCGAAGAAGTCCGACCTCTGGACCACCAATTGTTCAGTTTATGGTGCTGCGAGAGCTTTGGCTGATTCAAATCGAAGGCTAAAACCGACGATGGATGAAAAGACCAAAAGCGCTTGCATCAACTGAACAAGAAGTTTGGATGGACAAGACGGAAGGCGTCCCATGTTCAGTGTGTGATTGACTATATAACATGTGGTAGACCATTCACAGAAAGGGTTTGAGAGTTCGTACAAGAACTGAGGAGCTACAATTACACACTAAACAAGTCAAAGCTGCTGACAATCAAGCAGCATATTGTTGGCAAAACACGGGTATTATCTGACGCAAGGAGGAGAATACAGAAGAGCAAGAAAAGGATCACTGTGAATCAACAGTTTTTCGCTGACCCATCGCGCCTCTCCAGCGATCACCCTGTTTCTGTCAAAAATCCAACCAAGCCCAACGAAGGTAGAGACTTTTTGGAGAGAGGTATACACGGTCCCAAAAACACAAGAGTTGAAAGAAGATACTGATAATATTATCCGCTTCAAGGAGTTTTGCGACAGCCTCATAAAATTTGAGGAGGAATGTCCATCAATCACTGCAGAAGAGGTGAAAAAAGCACTTAGGGGTAGAAGAACTTTTCCGCTGATGTACCAGACTGTTAAGAGAACCTGCTAATTGGCAGTTGCGTCTGAAGATATACAGCAGCCCATCAGCGCGTCCTGTCAATGGCCTGGATTGACTACCGGAAAGCTTTTAATTCAACCTCTCATAGACTTATCCTCTGTCCGCTGGAAAGCTTGAAGGTTCATCCATACATAGTGAGATGCATTGCGAGATTGATGCCCTGCGGAAAAGAAAATGAAAAATAAAAATAAATAAAAAGAAACGAACGTCACCTTCCAGAGGGGCGTCTTTCAGGGCGATACCATGAGCCCTATGCTTTTTTGCATCACACTTCTGCCTCTATCTCTCGCACTATGAAATTCTTCTAGATACCTCTGCGGCGACACTAACCATCGCCAGCATGAGGTCACTCATGTAATTCATATGGATGACCTGAAGATCTATGCTGCTGGTAAAAGCAAACTTCAGAGTGCTTTAAATATCGTCAAGAAGTACAAAGGAGAGATTGTTCTCAGTACAGCTCACATCGTTGCAAATGGTAGAGATCCTCTCCTAAAAATGATCAGAAAACACGATATGATTGGCAAAGGAGCGTTCCTTTACAAAGCCGCGGAGCAGGCGGCCGAGACTCTCGACCCGAATTTTACCATCAGAAGTCAGGAAAGTGCATTACCCCATATAGATGCTTCACTTCTAAAAGCCGATGTAAAGAAAGGAGAGGTTGAAAAATTCCGTCAACGGCTATTCGACAAGAAAATGCACGGAAACTTTTACAGAAATATAGAAAAACAGTCCTTGTCGAAGGAGCAGACTTTTGCTTTCCTCAGATCATCAGGGCTTAATTCAGGTACAGAGGTTTTCATTTTCGCATGCCAGGACGGTGTTATTTCCACCTTAGTATTCCGCGACCGCATTTTATGTCAAGAAGTTCCCAGATGGATGATTTCGAGGCTATTAACTAGTGAAAGCTTGGCACCTAGGAGCATTTAGCCGAGCGGTATTAGGACTAATGTCGTAAGAGTGACAGAGATGGGAATAAAGCACTCTTAGTGCCGCATTGTGCCTTTGGATGTAAGTCGTTCCCGCATGAGTTGTACAACTAGATAGTATGCGTTCTAGATTCTCAGGGTGTACATGGCACACTCTGCAGCTATCATCGGGAATGGCTTGGCTTAAAATGTGGCGACGGTATGCTAGAGTGGAAATGACACCGTCTTGACATGCCAAAATGAAACCCTCCGTGCCCGACTTCAATCCGGATGATTTAAGGAAAGCTAACGTTAGCTCATACGAAATCGACTGATCCTCCATATTTCTGTCGAAGACGCCGTGTATCCTCTTGTCGAGGAGCTGTTCGCGTTAGTTTTTCTCCTGTGCTTTCTTAATCCGGTCTGTAAAATTATATTTAGTTCGTAATCTTAAGTTTTTCTACCGATACAAATGTAAGTATTTTTCCCTGTTTTACAGATTCATGCTATAAAAGACCGTTTGGATTGACGTCCATTAAATTGTATTCACAGTTCGCCTGGGCGTTCTTAGCTCACCTGTCATTCGACTTATAAATAACTGAGTCGCGGCACTCAGTAGAACATTCACGGCACAACATTCTATAGCGCAAGGGCGGCTTCAATGACCGTTCCACGCTTGTAAGCTTTTAGGTGGCAAATACGTGCCAATCGCGTGTGACTTCAACCAGTGTCAACGACCGACAGATCTACGCTCGTAGACTTTTGCTTGGCAAGAGCGCGCCAATCAGCGTAAAACCCCCACCCAGCGACATCGACAAAAAGACCATTCCTCGTGTACTTTTACGCGGCGACCGCGTACCAATACCGGAAAAAGCTGAGTCCTAAAAGAATGTCTTCAGTTCGTGCAAGGTCTTTACATGTGAAAATAGGGAATCATAATGTACTTACCATCGCCGAAGGCTCAAAAATAATTACTTGAGACGCTGATAAGCCGTAAAAAATTCATATTATATCCACATATATACCTACTTAGTATAGACCCAATGGAAACATGTCCTGTGTTCACGCGTTCATGTTAAAGTGACAGATTATCGTCAAATTCACGAAATAATAGATATTTTTAACTATTACAAGCTCAAAAATTTTTATTTCTGATCCAGATTTCAAAAAATTCATCAGGACACTTAAACACATTTTTCGAGGAATTTTGAAACTCTCCTTTCCTGCCAAGGGTAAAACGATTTTCTGAAAAAGCGAGGATGGCCTAGATTCCTCAGGTAACTTACCAGGTCTAGTATTGACATTATTCGAAGACATTAAGGTGTTAATCCTACGGAGGTATCTAAAAGTCGTATTTATAAGAATTACGACAACCGAGGTGCTCCAAAGAATTCACTGAAACACTCAAACATGTTCTTCCAGGAATTTTGAGACTCTAGGTTCCTGCGAAAGGTAAAATGCATTTCCGAGATAGCGAAGGTCTGGGTTTTCCAGGTGGCTTACCAGGTCGAGTTCTAATCATTTTCAGAGGCATTTTGATATTTGCTGTCCGGAGGTATCTTGCACAAATTAATGTAAAACATTGGAAATTAGAATTTTGTGTAAAGCATCATCCAGCTTTGTTTACGGCATTACTCTTTTCAGCACTAGTTTTTGGTATGTTCATTGTTTTGGGTTGCTTCTCACGCAAACGATTACAACGTGCCTCTGAAATCCGAGAAGATGAACTTCGTTCAAAATGTTAGACTTTGTGTCCAATTTAGGAGTGGTCCCAAAATTAAGAAGAAGCGTTTCAATGTACTGAGATATATCTTTCTCTTTTCTTTTTGAATGCATTTCGCGATCGTATATTTGTATCATTTCTTCAACTTCATCTGCTTCATCATGTTCTTCCTCTCCTTGCAGGATCTGAAACGAAACGTGTTTTACGTTAGAATTATTAAATATAAAAGTTGAGATGATTAAATTTATTAATTTAGAACAAAAATATCGATTGAATTTCATCAGTGAGATATATTTTTTCCTGTTCCTTTGGGTAATGCTTTAACCATATTTGTTTAATCTTATTTCGTGCTCGAATCTCTTAACTTTGATCTTCCTCTTCATGCTTCTGTCGATGTGAGGCGTACGAAACCTACCTTGGGTCCAGATATGAGGCTGCCAGTAAAGTGTCGTTGTCCAATAATTGTGCTTCTCTGGATTCAATTGCATTAAAAGAGCACGAGCAAACAGCGTATTAATCTTCTTGGTCCCAGCTTGCCTTTCAGTCATGCACCAAAGAAATCACCAAGTAGAAGTTTCTCTTTTTGCAGCAACAGAATCGTCATCCTGGACTGCTCTAGGGCAGGCAAACACTGTTCAATTCGCTCCCATTCGACTTCCGATACGTGAAATTCTTCATGGGTAGCAGAAAACTCGTTTCTTATAACTAGAGAGCTGATCAAAATTTTCATCATTGTCTCCGTTCAAAGTGCTTTCACGACTATCAGTGCTCACACAGATGGTAAAAAATATAGGTAATGAATCTCATTATTTATATTGTGTACCAATGTTTGTTGTACATATTCAATACATGTTTTTCAATAACTGTACCTCATCAATAGTTTCCACCAGCTTCTTCTTTAAAACTTCTGTTACAGGTAGCTGAATTCTATGAGATCCACATCAAACAAAAATCAGAAAGGTGTTCTGTTTATCAAAATCAATAGAAGACTTGAAATTATCTACGAAATATGTTGGTACTCGCTTATATGATCTTCAATCAACATTTCGCTGATAAGGTATCGCAAGTAAGCCGACGTGTGCCGATCCTCAAGGACTTCTATAGCTAATGTTCTAAACTGAATTTTTTCATCTTTGATGAACTGAATGTTCACACCGAGAAAAGGATCTGCTGTGTCTCGATGCAATTTCTACAAATTTTTCCATTATCGGGTAGATCGGGAAATTTTCGTTTTAGATTTTTAGATAAATATCTCAAATCCTTGCCTCTGTGACCCGTAACACCAAAATTTCCGTAGAGATTGCAGCTTCAGGTTGTCACCTGTATTAAATATACTGAATATTAAACTAATGAACAACTTGAATTTATGAAGACTTTGTGAAATACAATCTAAGTAGAGGCCTAATCTCTGATTAAAAATGTAGTTCTGAAAATAACTGATTCAGAAAGTAGTTCTGCAACGGTCTGATTAAAACATACCAGGTGTATAAGCTTAAATCTGCTGTTTGCAAATAGATGGCGTTAGTGAGCCTATGAAGCTACCATGGACACGCCATACTTCTTTTTTATGAGTTTG
>CAKNYM010035988.1:0-12578 GCA_932195095.1 Andricus curvator
AGAATGTATAGAATTTTTGCAAATCTGAAGCTTCAGACAGGTTTTTTGTACATAGTCTTTCCAAAAAATTACAAAAAGCGTTCTCGAAAATCGTTTTTTTAATTTAAAAAGAAAAACTAAGAAGAAATTTCAAGATAAATCAGGGCTGAAAAAACTTTTCTTTGATAAATATTTTTTAAAATTAAAATAATCAAATATTTATACGAGAGAACAAACTTTTTTTAGTTTTAAAGTTAAAAAAAAATTGTTTAAATTCGAAATGACAATAATTGAAAAAAATATATATTTCTGGATAAAAAATTTTGGTTGAAAATGTACATAGTATTTTTTTTAAATACTACAAAAATGTTCTCAAAAATCGAATTTTTAATTTTTTTTAAACTTCGAGATAAATTAGTGCTGATTTGAATCCTGCAAAGTTTGTTTGGAAAATGTTATTAGGTTCGAAGAAATTTTAGGGAGAAATTAATTTTCTGTTTGAGGCGCACGTGTTTTTACATTAATTTGTTTATACGATTTTTATTTTAACTTCAAACAATAATTCAATAAAAATTTAAATATTAAACAAAAATTTCTTTGAAAGAAAAATATTTTATTATCGTATTTTTAATAAATAAATAATATTTAATAAGAAACAATTTTTTAAATTATTAAAATTCTACAATTTTATAATTAAGGAATATTCTAGTTCGGATATTTTATAATTAGGCAATTTTATGTCGGGAATTTTTAAATTCGGTAATATTATAAACTCTTCAGCAATTTTATCGTTTTTTGGAATTTTATTATACGGTAATTTTACTTGTCAGAATTTGAAATTTTCTATTTCGTAGAATTATTTTTTTCACTTGTGGTTTTATAATTTTTACAAGCATGCGTGGAATTTTTAAGTATGAAAATACACTAGAGAAAAAATTGACAATTACATACAATTTGGCATTACATACTACTGTATTTATTTATTTTTTAATTTAGTATACAAGCATTTTCAAATCACAAGTTCTTATTTATCTTATCTCATTAAATACCAAAATTGAAAATTAAAAAATTCCCTGTATATCCAATTTTGATTCCTGGGTATTGGCGATTTTTTTTCTAGTGCATTTTGGTCACTGGAAAACGAGGGTGAATTAAATACGAATTATCTCTTAGAAAATAACTGTTTAAAACCCGAAAAAATGGATACTTTTTTTACCTCTGGGTATTTAAAAAAGTTTTAACTTTAGAAAATTTAAAAACTCTGCAACCAAGAAATTTTTTAAACATTTTTTTAGCGCGAATAACCAAAGTGTATGCAAAGATATTATATATCTTTGCTGTATGTCTATCGATTCCGAAAAAAGTTCAGTTATTGGTACTGAAATTTCAGTACACACAACAACGGTTTAAATTTCCTCAATATTATGTCACTAATATATCGCTAAATTGTTCTGCAGATTTCAATTTTTATTTTTATTCTTCTCAATTTTGTATTTAATATCATTTCTATTTTAATATAGTTCAATATGTTATTTGAAAGACCCGACGTTTGTCCTTATAATATCTTGTAGATTTTTCTATTAAAGAATAAATCTTATTCAAGTTTCATTGTTTAAAAATAAGTAAGATCTAGAACTTTTATTTTCAATTAAATATAAGACTGATACTTTCAATGAAAATCGAGTGGTTTTATTTCTACAAGTCTATTTCTACTGAAAGTATTAGAGTCTTAATTAATTGAAAATAAAAATGTTAAGTCTTACTTAGTTTTAAGCAAGGAATCTTAAATAAGATTTATTCTTTAATAGCAAAATCTATAAGATATTATAAGAAGAAACGAAAAAAAAATCTTGAACTATATTAAAATAGGAATGATATTAAATAGAAAATTTACAAGAATAAGAAATTTTAATTTAATTAGAATTTAATTAAAAAACTAAACATTAAATATTTGAGGGGAGTTAACCACATGCAATTTTTATCTTCATCAGAATTCAAACCTCCAAAGAAATCCAAACAGTTTATAATTACTTCAAAGAATTCAAAGAATCCCAAAAAAATCAAAAGGAGTAGGAACTATAAACCTTATAGGGTGCATCTCAGCAACTAAGGGTTAGATTATGATATTACAAAAAAAAAGTGTGTCGTTGACAAGAATGTTCTTGAATGATTTTTATGTTATCATGACCCCAAAGTAAAATTGTGAAAGTCCTAGGACCCAATATTTCGCCAATTTTGAGAAAAAACATCCTTTCAAGTAGGGTACGTCTAGAATATAGTCATCCCCAAATTTCGGGACGACTAGCCAAACTCAAAACCTGGTTTTTAGACGTAAGGTTCGGGGCTGAATTCCCGCTGCGTGTAGTTTTTTCAAGTTTTTAAATATTTTTTTTAGAAAAAATATCAATATATTAGATTCCCTTCTAATAATTTTTTTAATTTATGCAAACATTAATATTTTAAATGCTTTTTTTCAATGAAAGAGTCACTTCGAAATATTGTCGTTTTTTCAAAAAAAAATCTTTTGCATCAATTAATTTATTTATTTATCAATAATTCATATTTTTATATTATTTTTTTTATTCCATTTATTATCTGATTTTGAATATGTTTGCGAAATTTAAACAAATTCATTAAATTAATAACATTCATAGAAAATAAATTTGTTTGCGAAACAAGTTCGAAAAAGCGAACTGTTTTTCATTAAAAAAAGAACATTTAAAATGTTTATTTTTGCATACTTGAATAAAAGTTTATAAGAGAATGTAATATATAAACATTTTAATAAATAATAAGTCAAATATTTGGGCCTAGGTATTTCCAAATTTTACTTTAGATCCATGATCTGTATTTACAAAAATTATGAATCCACACAGAAAACACACTACCGGGCACTCCCTTGTAAGATATATATTTTTGTAAATAATCCTAGTAGATTATATCTCAGCAGTATAACTATGTTTAAAAATGTGTATTTTAGTTTTTTTAGAACTTTATAAGTGAGAAATTGAAGTATAATTAAATGTCTCATCAGTAACATGTCCCCAAATACAATTTCGGAAACTAAAATTAATCAAAAGAATTCCAAAGAATTAAAAAGAATTCAATAATTTTTTGCGCACCGGAAATTGCCCGAGAATTTTTTTCCTCGATTATAACGGCCACCTGAATTTCTTAGCTTTCTTAAAATTATTATATTCATAGGTATTTTCCTGTAAAAATACGAGTAGTTCTACTTTTTCGTACTTGTGCGAAATTTCCGACCAAGGATTGAAAAAACTTTTAATTTGATTTGTTTCTTTGAATTAATTTTTGTGGAACTTTTGTGATAACAGAGAAAAACTATCCAATTAGGGGTTTTAAGGGTTTAAAAATGGTGATTAATTTTTTTCATAGAGTCCTCTAATAAGTAAAGGTAAAAAAATTGATAGAACCAAAAATATGTACTTCATAGAGATGAACAACTTTTATTGAAATAATTTTCTAATACCAGCAACAATCTTGAAGTCAATCAAGAAAAACATATCTTACCCGGTTTTTCGGGTTCACATTTTATACAGTTGGTTTTTAGGTAAGAAGGTGAAGAGTAGGATCACAGGGTCTTTTATTTTTTCAAATTAGTAATTTACGCTACGCCCGACAACTGATATAACCCCTCGTATTAGCCCTTATGTAAAATAGGGTAATGATATGAAGGAATAAATTCTTTCAAATACAATTAATGTAAATACCATATTGAATGCAATATGAAACACTTTTAATTCCTAAGATTTCAAGTCGAAATATATATTGAATTTTCAACAAACAAGATTAATTTTCTTATCAGAAAGACGAATTTTCAACAAAATACATGAATTTTCTACCAAGTAGTTGAATTTTCAACTTATAAAGGGTACATTTTTAACCAAAAATGGATAAGTGCAATTTTCAGAAAAAAATATATAATTTTGAACAAAAGCACCGAATTTTCAACAAAAAAAGTTAAATTTTAAACCAAAGAGGTGAATCTTGAAAAAATATGAATTTTTAACAAACATGAATTTTCAACAAAATACATTAACTTTCAACACAAAAAATATGATTTTTTTACCAAAGAATTAATTTTCTACAAAAAAGTTAAATTTTCATAAAAATAGTTTAATTTTTAACCAAATAGTTAAATTTCAACCAAAATATGAATTTTTAACAAAAAAGTTAATTTTCAACCGAATACTTTAATTTTCTTTCAAATTGTTAAATCCTTAACCAAACCAGACTGATTTTGACTCAAATAGTCACAATTTTAATAAAAAAGAATGAATTTATAACCAAAAAGATTAATTTTCGACCATAAAGACGAATTTTCAAGGAAATGCCAAAAAGGTGAATTTTCAACTTATAAAAGGATACATTTCTATCAAAAAATGGATAAGTGCAATTTTCAGATAAAACAGTAAATTTTGAACAAAAAAAAACGAATTGTCAAGAAAATAGTTACATTTTCAACCAAAGAGATAAAATTTCAACTAAAGTGGTAAATCTTAAAAAAAATGTATTTTCAATAAGAGTTCAATCCAAAAGATGACTTTTTAACCCAGAAGATTAATTTTCTAAAAATGGAATAGTTAAATCAACCAAAGTCGTTCAATTTCCAGCTAAAATGATGAATTTTCCAGCAAAAAGATTATTATTATTATAAAAGATTATTGCTAAAAAAAAGACGAGGTTTCAACAAAATTGTTGAATTTTAAAGCCAAAAGGATGAATTATCTATAAAACGGTGGAATTTCCAACCCAAAAATATGATTTTTTAACAAAAAAGTTAATTTTCTACCAAAAAGTTAAATTTTCGCATTATTCGATTATTTTTACTGGTACTCAGTTGACTAATAGTCAAATCTTAATAAGTTTATGAAATATTATATATGAAAAAATCGAATAAAATAATAAATAATTATATTATACAATTATATTGTTTAATTGTAATTCATTTAATTCGTAATCAAGTACACAAATATAAAAATTTACGAATTATTGTTTACTTAATATAATAACCGTGAGGGAGGTGGTAGTGATTCTATAAAATTTAACTCTACATCTAAAAACCCTAAATCGCAAATTCTACAAGCGAGAACTCTACACAATCATATTTATTAAACAAACTAATTATTCTCAATTTTAACTCAATATGGTTATGAATCCTACGCCGTAAAATTCTATACAAAATAATACTTTAAATTTTGTGAATTTAAATAAACTCTACACAATTTAAAAAAATCTACCCAAAATATTTTAATAAATAATTCTTTGAAAATTTCAATTATTTTGTGTACAAATTTACGCTGTGTAGTTTTACCGTGTTGAGTTTACATTTAAAACATTTAATTTGTTTAATAAATATGTTTGTGCATAGAGTTTTCGCTAGTAGAATTAGCGGTATAGAATTTGCAAAAGTAGAGTTTCATTTAGTAGAATTTCTACTGACCCTTTTTCAAAAGAACAATTTTCTGCATTATTATAAAAATTGACTTTAGTCAAATAATAGAGTATTTCAAAAAATGTGAGTAATACAATCACAAGTTTATTAATTATTAGTTACTATTAAAAATTCGTCACTTGCATTATTCATGAACAGTTAATTTTAATTGCAATATAACTAATCTTTTCCATAAAAAAATGTAGCAGCTGAAAATATTCATTACGAAATAATTACATTTTAATTAATCTCAAGCGTACATCTTATCTTCTACGCATTTCCTTAATGCGCAATTTATTCGAATAATTGAAAATAATAATTTACAAAATCTTTGATATACAATTTTTATTTTATATTTTCAAGTATGTACCGACTGAGTATCGGCTATTCGATGGACTTGTTCGGTGGGAGAAGAGTGCGGGGGCAAAGAAGTTGTTTGGCGCAATATGCGGGTTGAGAGGCATGGGGGGATCGGGCAATTTTCGCCGGGAGCGCCGTCTACAATTAGTTCCTCGAACTATACCCCGTGCCGCATCTGGGTTTATAATATCTTTGAGATAGGTACAGAGGCGACAATGCCCACAAGGTTAAAAGATTGGCGCGGGGAATGAGACGTCAGGAGTAGGCTTAGTTCGGGAACCAGCGATGCGAGGCGCTAGTATCCCGAAGTAGTAAATGGATAGGAGGGAAGGAGGGACGGAACCAGTGCTTCACCGATAGAAAGTATGCTTAATGTGTGTGAGTGGCATGAGCCAAGAATGTGTGTGGTGCATGTGAGTCAGAAGACAGGATAAGCGTGAGAAGAGAAAGAAATTATTACTTGCCAGGTTTTCACCGTAACCAAGAACTGCTGCTAAATCTCGCCGATTTCGAATATTTGCCAAATATGCATTTCATTAAAAATGAATTTTCAAATGTATATAATAGTGTATTAATTATCTCAGCTAGAAGAAATAAATGAAAATAATCATTCAGAATTTCCCTATGGTAGCATTTTATACTTATTTAATTCTGAGTCAGTATAGTAATCCGCCTCTTTTCTAGATCATTTGATTTTTTAGATTGGAAAAATAGAGGATTGAAAAATGTAGATATACAATTTAGAAAGCAGGACGTATATTAATTAAAAGAAGCAAACTAAAACTTCTAGGTTCTAAAAAATTATCGGAATTGCAAGTCTTTCTCCATTACAGAAACGTAGATAAAGTTTATGGTGACTATGAGCTGTCAAATTGTAATTTGTTAAATATACTTTCACAAAAATAAGTTTCTTATACTTTTACAGTGCTATTTTTCAATCCAATTTTACTTTGTAATTACTTCACCATCTTCGATTTCGCAAATTCAAGTAATTGTGAAAATTAAGTTATACTCTGCCAAGTTTTTGAAATTTTCACATGAAAATTTAGACAGTTACAAGATTTTTTAGTAGGTATGAAATTCACTGAAAATCAACATTCTTGTTAACATTGTAAAAATACTATTATTTCAGAGCTAATTCCAGGCATGGAAATACGACTAAAAAACCTGTCTCGAGTCATACTAAAATGAAACCGCTTGTGGGATTCCAGAGTCGTTTTTCTACATTGAAAATAATAACAGCATGAAGTTATCATATTTGAAAAAAGGACATGAAAAATATGATACGGAAAAAAAAGATCTCTGGTTTTTACAGAGAATGTTTGATAATATTTTGAACAGTTTTTAATAATAACTATGAGTATTCATTCTGAATATTTTGTGATAATATATCACTAATAGCCCAGAGGGCACAAAACCATGATCATCTCTAGAACGTCCTTGGGACATCCCTAGGACGTCCAATCAAAGTCTCTAATACGTCCAATGTCGTAAAGATGTCTTAAAGACATAGGACGTTCTCGGGACATCTTTTGTACTGACATTAGACGTCTTAAGAGCATCCCCAGGATGTCCAAAAGACATGTTCCAAAAGACGTCTTAAGGATGTCCCGAAGACTTCTCTAGGACATCCTTAATTTTTTTGTCCACTGGGAGCATAATACTTTCATGGACGTAGCAAAAAGCGTTTGTTTATTTATAACTTAACAGCATATGAATATTAGGTGTGCTTAAACAAAAGCAAGTCCGAATTTCAAAGTGCATTTTCGATTTTTTTGTTTCTTGTGGGTTAAAAATGAACCACGTGGAAGGAGAAATAAATTGGTTTGTTTTTACAGAAAGATATAGTATTTATTAATATATGCAAAAAAAATTTAGTTATAAATAATGTTGAAATTGCATAACTATATGAGATATAAATGCTTTCTGGGGAAAGAAATAACAAAAATATGTAGAACTTTAATTTTCAACCGCTGGACTATCAGGATCTATTTGGACGTTTTTACCTGCGTTTATTGACGCTCCTAAAAGAGAAAAAAGAGACAAAAGACAGCAGGAAAATGCAGAAGATGCCGAAAATAAACAACGTTTAAAAAAATTCCGTCATGTATAAAAGTTTGAATATAGTCCAGGCATCTTGTACGAAAAAATTTATTTTCATCTGGAACGGTTTGTTACTTATGTTATTAATGCCGTTGCCGTTTTCCGTAGGATATTTGCCGAATGAGCTATTTAAAAAAACTTTTTCTCGTTAAAAGTAGCAAGAAATGTGTGTTTTTTTTAAGAGTCCTAACTCTTGACCTATGAAGGCTGGAAGATAGTTTTTTTTACATTTACACATAATTTTCTACATAAAATTTTTTTCTCTGTCATCATTAACATAGATTTACCCACAAACGAATTATTTTCAAAAAACTAAACACGAACAATTTGCTCTGAAGAATACGTCAAAAGTGGTCAAGTTTGGGAGGCCATAACTTATGACACATTGAGGTTCGGTCATTGTTCTTTTTAGAATTACTCGAAATTTCGTACACTTTAATTAGAATGGAGAATATTTTTTCGTAAAATTGACAGGTTCTAAAGTACAAATATTAACTTCAGAATTGGGGTTTTTAGCCTCCTTTTTGAAAAAAATCGGGGTTCTTTGGAGACATACAACTCTGCGCCTATTATTGAAAGAAGTTTCTTCTTTTTTTAACTTTTTCAGAATTTTCTAAAGTTTACGAAAGCAGTCTACGAAAACACTGTTTTTGGAAAATTGTTCAAAAATATTTTCGGGAAGCGTCGTAGTCATGTTTGGAAAAGTTGAAATTCCCATCCCATTGAAATTCTCAGTCAAACGCTATAGAAAACGAACGCGGTGAAAAATTACAAGATGCCTGGACTAATATGCCGAGAGTTTTTTAGACGGAAAGTTATTGTTTTTAGTGGTAATGTTGATCCACTGCAATTTGCCTTTCTATATGTAGGGTGCTTAAAACCTTCCTTGCCACTCTGCAATAGTAAATTTTCGATTACAAAATAAACGGTAGGGTTGTTAATGAATTTTCCATACATATAAATCTCTGTAACAATTTCAGAACTTTGCAGGTATGAAAATGGAATGTACGTTATTTTCAATACTTTTCACGTATAAATTATATGGAAACAATCAAATATTTATAAAGCAGATCGTTATGTCTTGTAGTCTTAAGAAATAAGAATATTCTCTCCATTTTCAGTACTGAACTTTTTTTAAATGAAAAATTTGGACAAAGCAACCGTTTTTTATATAACAATTGAAACATTTGTTACCGTATTGGTAAAAGTATAGGAAATATGATTGTTTGTTGTTTTGGTAAAAATATCTATTTTTGTACTCAGGAGCCGTGTATAAATTACGTGAAGAAATTAATTAAGTCAAACAAATTATTTATCGGAAAATTCCCGTAATGGGGCATAATACTCTGTCTGATTTTTCCCCTTACATTAACAATGTTAGAATTGCAAGAGCCCATACTGCTGGAGAATATTCTTCTTTCTACGGGTAGATTAATAAGTATCAATTTTGTCGAATAAATACGTCCAAATTATACAAATAATATTAAAAGTTGAAACCCTCAAGTATATTGTATATCATATTTTACTGGAAATTTAATATTTTACTTTTAATATTTTTAAATGTTGAGTTAGAATCGCAATTTTGATTTTTTTAAGTGTTTCAATGAAACAATTTCTGCACTTGAGCTCTCGAATTTAAAATCGCCGGACGCTCGAAAACGCTAAAAGCGTTGCCCCGGGTCTCAAGGAATGGGAATTTTCAAATTCACAAAATTAATTTTCTAGATGTAGGCTTCTATATTTTAACAAGGCATATTTAGAATTCTTATGTCTTAAAATTAGTTTTAAGAATAAAAATTTAAAACGGAAAAAAATTTTTTTTCCTAATATTCAATCAGTAATTAAAACATAAATCATTACAATTCGTACAAATTTTATTGAAACTGTTTGAAAGTAAGTACATATACAAAGTATACTCAGAGAATGCCTACAAAATAATAAAATGTTGAAAATGACCTTTTGTTTAATAATATCCAATTGAAAATTAAGGCCGATCTGTAACCACATTTTTCAACTTTCGGAGACAAAAAGTATCGAGGCCACTTCAGATTTAAAACAACTTCCAGCGAGAAAGTTGTTCTATATAGTTCAAAGAAAATATCTGGAATATTTTAGATAAATTCATTCAAAATTGACTGAAATATGTACTTTGTAAAATAGTACGAGAGTCGGGTGAGTTATTGGATCCGACAGCTCAACTGTACCTACGATAACGATAAAATGTTTTCTTATTTATAAGTTTCTTTTTGAAGTTGTACCTACATTATTCAGATTTTTTTCACGAGTGCAGGAAGATAAGTATGAGAGTAGAGAATGTATAAGTACAAAATCAAATAATGTAAAAAATGCCCATACATTTAATTATTGTATGCGAAGGACATTATTTGTACATTTTTATTAGTGTATTGATTAATAAGTTCACGTGTTTATTATGGTTACAATTTAAAAGCAAATAATATTCAATAAATGCTCACATACTGTAATAATAATGACTATTGTAATTAATGATTCTAAGAAAAGAATTACTCGTCTAAGCGAATAAAAAAATTTCTAATGGGGTCATTAAAAAAAACTCTTTTGTTTTTCAATTTTAACTTGAAATATTAAAATAGAAAGTTTCAAATGAAAAACGCATCGGTGGATATTTCCATTCACGAAAATATTGGAAGAAAGTGAATAGCCAGAATATAGTTCGGAAAGACCAGTCCAGGTATAAGGGTTCTAAATTTTTTGCAGTTCGACTCATGTACACGGTACACTCTCTTCACCTACCCCACTCACACACGTTAAGCATAAAGCACTGGTTCGTGGCACTAGCGCCACGCGTTGCTGGTTCCCAAACTAAACCTAACTGAGCCTTCCCCTGCCGTCTCGCTCCCCTTAGCGTGCATCAAGCTGCCCGCTGCATTGTCGCCTCTATACCTATTCTTCATCCGCAACATGCTCATTTTTCATTATATTACTTTGGGCTCTTTATGCCTACAGCCTGTTCTATGCACACAGGTTAAAAAAGAAAAATCTAACTAATAGTTATCAAGATAACTTGTTGACATTTGTTGATAAAAAGATGTCAAGAATGGGCACACGTCTGGATACTAAAAAAGTGGTAAGTTTTCATTTACACTATTGTGCTGTTTAAAAAAAAACTACTAATTACATTTTGTATGAGTCCCCTGTCTTCCTAATCTCAGATTTTATATTTGCACCACGGATTATTGCATATAACCAAATATAACATGGAAGAAAATAATAAGAAAGAATAATATTCGAATGACAAAGTAAGGTATTTTTTGATCGAATGATACTAGCCGGATACCAAATGCCTTTGCTATCCGTTGGGCCTGTAGAATATATCCTCTTGGCAGAATCAAAATTTTGATAATAATTTGTGTTTGTAAATAATTGTTTTTCCTGTTCCGTTTTGGAAAACAGGAGAAGAATGAAAATAAAGACTCCCAAATGACATCTTCTGACCAAATTAAAGCGTTTCAACATGAATAATAATGGCACTTTTTTCATATTTTATTACCTAATTATTATTCCTAATTAATAGATCCGAAAATATTTAGTTGAAGAATATGGTGACCAAGAGAAACCTTTCAAGTGAAAGTGTGTCTCAAAGTAAAGTACGATTCAAGAGGTGACTTAAAGTTCATCCTCCTCATCAACAGAAGAATCGTCTTCGAAAAGTATCATACGATGCTGTACAGTGGGCAAAAAAAAACATCTGTGGACAAATTGATTTGCAGAAAAAAAATTCTTCGATTCGAACTTTTTTTTTCAATTTAAAGCTAATAAAATTCTGCATTAACTTCACGAATCAGATTTTCGAAAAAATTAATGTTTTTTATTTAATAAGAAACATGGAAAAAAATGTGTTCCAACTTTTGAAGAGTACGGTTTTTTTCAATACTTGACTTGATTCCAAGATACCTAGAATGAGTGAAGCAACTATCCAAGAAAGTTATATATATGATCAAAAATATATTGAATTTCTTATAAAAAAATAAGTATGGAAAAGGTTTCGTGGGGATTGGCTTCGATTCGTCACTTGATTCGCACTAAATCTGAACAATTTATAAACTAAAAAGTTTTTATATTGAATTACTGATGGTTATTAAATAATTTGTTATTTTATAAACAAATGTTGTAAACAATTATCCACATCAGGCATTTATGATATAATAATTTTTTTTCTACGAAATCGACAAAAAATCACTCAGCAGTGACTTCTAGTTATCATATTCAGTCAGCCAATAACTTATGTCACTCATTGTAGGTGTGTTGAAATGAATCCAAGTATTTCTAAAAAATTGGTACTCTTCAAAAGGTAAATTTTTACATTCTCATCATAATGAGAAAGTATTGGTTTTATGTGAAAAATGACTTTCGCGGATTCCATCAAATGTCGACGTTTTGAGGCCCCCTGAGTCAGAAAAAATAGTTTTTACGTCGGTGTCTGTCTGTCTGTCGTTGTCGTCGTCTGTATATCGGATGACTTTTGAAAGACTAATCGGATTGGATTGTGCTTTGGCACACAGTTTCAGGGGGCAAAAAAAAAGATCGAGTTCGTTAGCCAGCCATTTTGGATGGAAATTCAAAAAGTGAGGGCATTTTGAAAATTTTTTGGACCGTTTTTTTCAAAATTTGGAAATTATATGTACGGCTGCTTATAGTAATT
>CAKNYM010035988.1:12588-27188 GCA_932195095.1 Andricus curvator
TTTATTTTTCATCTCGGGTGTGTTTTTTCACAATATTTCATTGTTTTTATGTTCTCAATACTATTTCTAACGATTGAAACAATAACATATAATAATAATTCAAACAAATTATTCTGACTGAAAATCTGACTTTTATTTCAGAATGCGTTTTGATCTTTGTTTACTAAAATAATTTCTGTGAAAAAATTCGACTATTACATTTATATTTCAAGAACTATGTTCCAAATAGACGAAATGAATATATATATATATATATATATATATTAAAAAAAAAAAAGAGTTATTGGTTCCTCGTTTAGAGGTGGGCCGGGAATGCGCAAATGGAAACATATGAACTCCTATCTAATACAACGCTGCTGAAGGCTGGTGACCTTCTCAGTATAAAACATCAACTAATTGCGACTCTCTCGGTTTCCATTCCTTGTCCTCGCCCCCCCCCTCCCTCCGTAACAGAAGTTTTGGTGGGACTGACGTAAGAACTGGACTCTCCACTATACGACGAATCACTACTTAACTTTGGCATGATTTCGACTCGCAAAACAAATTTCGCGCATAAAGGTGGTAGTTGGGTGTACAATCTAAACATGAATAATACAAACAATAAAGTAGCCTCGGAATGGACTGAAACTTTGATTGAGGTTTTGAAATATGGTCAGGAGTAGATAGGGAATCACATGGTAGTCAAGGGGTCGGTTTGATTATGAATGAAAAAGCAAGATATATGTTCCAAAAACGACTTAAATACTTTTTTTCTCCCCTTTTCTGATTATTATACCATTATAAGCCATTTCCCTTTCGGGGTAGGCGTGACTTGCTCGGTGGAATAGTTGGAAAAAAATCTTTCTGATTGTAGGATTTATTATAAAGATACGGAAATATACGCTGAAGTAAAGGAATTACCTTCTTCATTTTAAATCAAATACAACTTTAGTCATTTTTATCTGAAGAACATTGAACATAACATATGGTCGTTGCGAAGCGCGACGACCAAATTGCGCGCAGCAAGCGCGCTCAAACTTTTGGGTTTCTATTATACGATGAACAGAAACGAGCGTTAAGCGCGAGGTTCACATGATGATCATACCAAATATCGAGCGCGAGTGTCGTGATGAGAATGTGTTCCTTAAGGTCGATAGAACCTTAAGTAAATTAGTTCTTATTTTTATGTAAAACTGACATAATTAAACCAAAAGCAGGTCATAACGATGAAGCTTACTAAGAGAGTATTAGCCTGCGAAGCGCGCAATAGCAGGCACACGAAGTGTGAAAACCTAGACGACAAATGTGTCCGAGCGCGAAGCGCGAGATCTAACAGGTGCGCGCCCTAGGCGCGCTGAAACTTGCGAGCGAAGCGAGCCGCGCTCACAGCGCGCGATGAGAATGTGCCCGCGACGCGGGCAGATTTTTTTTTCATTTTTGTTATTGAATAAACAAAGACAAACCTTTTTTTTAATCTGCTCCGTGATGTTGATACGGATTTTTGTTAGCATTTATTATTATTAGCATTTATTATTATTGTTAGTTCAAGGGGGTAGAAAACAATCCCCATTAAAAAATAATTTTTTATTGATTAAGCGTAAAAATGGTGAAAATCAGTTTTAATGTTCAGAGAAACTAACAATGAATTTTACCTAATTTATGAATAACTTGACCTTGAGATATTTCGGATTTTTAAGCATACGAAATATACGTAGGACAGTCAAATATAAACCGGAATTTCTTCCGCAGTGTTTCAGTACTGCGTAGGCCTCTCCCTTCTCTGTCGTTTAGGAACTCCTCGCGCGATGAGTGAGAAAGAAGTCCCAGTGTCTGTTGCACAACGCATTGTAATACAAATTTTGAGTGAAGAACGCATAAAGCCCAGTGAAATTGTGCGTAAGTTGAAGCAGAAGTTTGGCAGTAAACATTGTCGAAGACTCAAGTGTTTGTGTTGTACAAAAAATTTAAAGAGGGGCGTGAAAGCGAATAGAACACGCCTCATGCGCGGCGGCCCAGAACGAGTGTCACTCGAGGGTGGGGGGGGGGGGGGTGAGAATGGGTGCTCGCAACGATTTTTTGGAATCATAAGGGGGTTGGGCTGGTTCATTTTCGTCACGAGAGGAAGACGGTAAAGGCTGAGTGCTATTGTAAGCTTTTGGACAAAGCTAAGGCAGCCTACAAGTCCGAAAAACGGGGCACCCCCAACCGCAGTGCGCTAGGTCTCATACTGCCACTCTAACTCAAGCAAAAGTGCAGGAACTGCACTGGACTTTTCTCAAACATCCTGCCTATATCCCTGATCTCTCACCGTGTGACAATCATTTGTTTGGACCACTGAAAAATGACCGATGAGGAGGTAGAGCAATTCTTGCGCAAATGGATTCAGACACAGCCACCTTCGTTCTATCATACTGAAATTCAGAGGCTACCAATCCGATGGCAAAAGTGCCTTATTTGTAGTGGAATATATCCTGTTTATATTTGACTGTCCCTCGTAATACAGAGATTCTGTATTATATTTGCTCGATAAATAATTCTCCAAATCCCCATCTTAAAGGAAATAAAATAGAGAAACATAGCCGAACTTTCTAGCTTCTGAATTTATAAATTTTATTTAGAGTTGGTTCCCGCAAGGCCTCGCCATTAAAACACCAAGAGTTTTCAAACAGATCTGTAATGGGAAAAGAGCTGAGAAGAATACAAATTTTAACAAGTTTTGGGATATTTGTAGGACCTCCAATTATTCCAAAGGATTCATGGCATTTCTAAATATTTTGAAGATTTTAGGCTATTTTAACAGATTACAAAGAATCTCAAGATTGTGCGAAAATTGCAAGGGGTTCCAGGGTACTTTGTGGGATTTTCAAAGACTTTAAGATTAATTTTAAAGGATTTCTAGAAAACCTCAAAACTAAATAAAATAAAATGGAAATTTCAAGGGATTTTAGGGTATTTCCAAGGAATTTTACAAGGTTTAAAGGACTTTATTGAATATCCAGAGACTTTCTGGGATTTCAAAGAATTTTAACAAGATTTGAGATATTTTGTAGGACCTTCAATTATTCCAAAGGATTCATGGCATTTCGTATTATTTTAAATATTTTAAGCTATTTTAACAGATTTTAACAGCCTACCCCGAAAGGGAAATGGCTTAATGGTATACATAAAGAATCTCCAGATCGTTTGAAAATTTCAAATGGCTTCAGGGTATTATGTGGGATTTCCAAAGATTTTAAGATCAATTTTGAATGTTTCTAGAAAACTTCAAAATTAAATTAAATAAAACGAAATTTCAAGGGATTTTAGGCCGTTACAAGGAATTTGACACGATTAAAAGGATTTTATTGAATATCCAGGTTATTTTAGGGATTTGAAGAGATTTCAAAGAATTTTTAAAAGATTCAGGATATTTTGTAGGACCTCCAATTATTCCGAAGGATTCATGGCATTTCAAAATATGTTTAAGGTTCTAAGAGAGATTTTTACGATTTCACTGAATTAAAAAAAAAAATTCTTTTAACGTTTTTGAAGAAATTTTAGAGGATATTATAGATTTCAAGGTATACGGGATTTCACAAGATTTAGGAGATTTTCGCATTCTCAAGGGATTTTAAAGAATAGACTGTAGGAGTTTAAAGCGGTTAAATTGAATTTAATAATCTTTGATTTATAGGTAAAATTAAGGGAAATATTTAATTTCACTTGAACTGTGACTCGATTTGAAATTCTTTTTCCTGAAAGCTCAATTTTTATTTTTTAACTAAAATGAAGGAGAATTCTGATATATACGAAATAGTCTAGTAAATGTGAGAGGACGCTCGTATACAGCAGGATGTCCAATTCGAACACAAGAAAAAGAGAAAGAAAACACTTGGACTCCCTCAAATCGGCTAGTATTTTTGGTTTATTACATTACCGATCAACGTCAAGATGAGTCAAGATAGATCTAGGAAAAATATTTGAATCCCATTAAATTTGATTTCATATTCAGATTCTCTTAGGGGAATTTTTGTGTCTGACAAAACTAGGAAAAATATTTTAATTCATAAAAAAAAGAAAAAAACGAAACTCTGTTTAAGATCTTAAGATCGGTTTCAAAGGGTTTCTAAAAAACTTGAAATAAAATGAATAAAGTAAAATGAAATTTTAAGGGATTTTATGGTATTTCGGGGATTTAAAAAGATGTTGAGGATTTTGTTGAATATTCAGGGATTTTCAAAGATCTGAAGGTATTTCAAAGAATTTTAACAGGATTTGGGATATTTTGTAGGACCTCCAATTATTGAAATAATTAATGGCATTTCTAAATATTTTAATGATTTTAAATTCTTTAAAGAATTAAAACCTTTTTTATTGCAAGCTGCTTGCTGTTCCAGGCTGTTTTCTTAAATTCTATTCTTTGGATGTCTCTTAAGTATTTTATACCTGAAAATTAAAGTATATGATCTTACACGTAATAATTGTAAAATGAAGTTGAAACCAGAACTGTTTATTAACTCAATGAACATTGGAAATTTGATTTTTTTTCTCGAGTGAATTACGGTTTTTGATCTACTAGTCTAAACCAAAATGGTTATAGTCTTTAGCTTTAAAAAAATTCCTCTCTAGCTCTGCTGGGATTCGAATCCGTAGACCGGGGTTCGAATTCCAGGGAAGCTAGAGAGGAAATTTTTCACAGCTCAACTATAATCATTTTGTTTCATACTAGTAGATCAAAAACCGTCATTCCATGGACGAAAAAAAAACTTATTTCCTACGCTAGTCGACGACATAACATCAAAACTCAAAGGTGATTTAAATGTGGCGGCCGTTGAATTCGCACATAGCTCTCAGTAAACGAACACCATACTCTGGATGACTCTTGCAGACTTTGTATCTCTGCCAAATCACTTTAAACTCATGGTGTACGGATTCCATAGCTTGTTCGCTGAAAAAGCCCAAACCCATTTGCTTTTGGTCACAAAACTCTGCTACATGCAAGAAAACCGCATGAACTTTTGGTGTAACTGATATTTGTAAGTCCAGGTAGCTCCTCTTGAAAGCCGTAATATCCATTTTAAAATTGGGATCCAGATATTGACCAAAACATGCTCTAACTACGTTTTTGAAATCATCAAATGCTTGCACGTATTTCAAGCATCCCAGAGGACTATTTTTACGCAAAATATATATTCGATCTAACAACTTCTTGCATGAATTGCCATTGAAAGCTAGACTGCCATGAGTTGCTTCTCTTTCGACGTTACATACCTTAGCCTAGAATAAAGTGACTGCATTAAAATCACTTAACATGTGGGTGAACAGAGTATTAACAACACCCAGCATTAAGTGCAGCTCAGGAGGTGAAATTATTTCTAGCAGTGTCGTATGTTCGTTTCCCGTAAAAATTGGAGGATGAATGCAATTTTTATAATCCTTTGCTTGTGCTTGAATTGAACCTGCTTGTTGCCATTGAAGGTAGTTTTCTTGAATGTTTCCAATTGTTCTCAAGTTACCACCTTCGCTGAGTTCACTTTTCTTGGCATAGCACCATCTGCAAGGATAAAGGCTGCTGTGAGACATGATTCCAGCCATAATGTTTGCAATCTTTAGGTCTGCTGCAATAGTTCCCCCAAAACGATTAACGTTGATTTTCGACCATAATTCCGACACGTTATAGAAATTTTCTTGACAATTCTGCACTAATCCTAGTATAAAAAGCTTTTTTACTCCAGAATCTTTAAATCGTTTCGCCGTAAATCCTTGGTTATATTTTTGACGGGAACCTGCCAGTTGTTGCAATTCTTCTGTAGATTGTATGGACATGCTGAGTTTTAGAAAACCTCCTCCGCCGTCAAGACCGAACTCGAGATGAACTTCGGTAGATTTACGCTTTTCTGCTACGTATTCAATCAATCCTTCCAAATTAGTACAAAAAACTAAAATTTCGTCTGCAGGCGTTATTTCACCAGCCTTGATATTGGAAAAACCGAAATTTTCAGCAGTAAAATAGTCATCAAGGCAGTGACTTTCTGCTACCAATTTCCCCTTTAAATTTGGTTCAATTAGCTGCCTATTTTTACTTGCGACTGTTAGCACTGCAGCGATTCCAAGAGTTGTCTTCTGGCTGAAATTGAATTGTGACTGTACAATCTTCATGTCATTTGCTGAAATTGATAGTTCTCCTTTATCATTTTTTTGGGAATTTACAGTCACGTTGAGAGATGTGCCACCATTGCGTTGAGACAATGCCAAATTAATATTCTTTCCAACTTTTCCTCCTTCTTTTACTCTCTCTTTCAGCAATAACGAGGTTACCTGATCCCTTGACTTTGGAGGCGATTCTTTCACGAATTTAACAAGATTGTCGAGACGGGTTGACAGGTTGCATTTATATTTTCTTTCTTCCCCTACTAGTGAAAAGCAGAAGGTGCACCATTCTTCAAATTTTAATTTCTCGACAATCTTTGAAGGTCCAGGTACATCTGTGGCAGAAAAAGTGGAAGAATGATAAAAAAGCGTGTATGATTTGGACTAAATCAAGTTTGTTGACACGTAAGGAATGTGATCTTTTTTTCAATTCACGTAAAAAATGGATTCAAAGCATCCGGTTTTGAAATTGCACGATGGCAAGATAATGTATGAGAAAGATAAATTTCCGTACTTTTTATTTTAACTTTTTAACAAATAATTTTAAAATAATTCGAAAATATCTCTTACCTGTCTTATTACTATTTGAAATGTCGAGCAAAATACTTTTTCCCTGAGGTAAAATAGTGCCTTTTGCAAAATTTCCCGTCCTGGGCGTTCTCGCTATCTGACAAATTCGACACGCACAAATATTGGTTGATCTTGAACTCATTCTCAAAGGTTGAAACTGATCGAAATCAGGTAAGTAAACGGTTTTTTCCAGACCATTTTTAACACGATTAACGTCTCGGTGACATCCACTGCAGATGACGTTTGGCAAACGTTCATCGTCATCGTGAAATTCAATCAAATTTTTTACAGATATTCCTACATTCCCTTTCAAGCTTATCATATTCTTTGTCTTCCCAAAACATAGCAAGCAAACCTTCCTCCGATTTCCCTCGTGGGTACCAGAATCTTTGGGCATTTCAAAAGCGATTTATATTTTTCATAATATGACACATCGACTGTCCCGAAGAATAAGTCACTAACCAATTTTTCCGAAAACAGAGCGTATCTATTGTATTATGCTTCGTTAGCGTGTCGTATCTCCATTTAAAACTACGTAGAGATACGACACTCTAGCTAAGTAAAATACAGTTGATACACTCTGTATACGGAAAACTTTCTTGGTGACTTATTCTTCGGGACAGTCGACATATAATAATACCATTAACCTGTACACTAATTTTTTAACAACTGAATATCATATTCTGATCCAACCTTTTCCCGGTGCAAATTTTGAAATACAATTTTGACATAACATGCTAGTGGACAATTCTATATTTGGCAATCTAAAACTATGTAGAAAAAGCTTTCTTCTTTTTCAGGAAATTCGATACATCTTTACTTGTACACCAACTATTTTACACCTTAATTGCACAGGAAGCAATTTATTTAGAATAACTTAGTGTCGAATAGAGTGCAATAAAAATGTGTCAACTTTGAACGGCTCTAATTGCGGTAATATTAGAGCTAGAGCAAAGTTTTTTTTTGGTTTCGCAGATAATTTAACCTGCTTTTATTTATTATAAATCAATTTTCATGTAGAATCTATAGAGAAAAAGATATTTCACAAAACCTAAAATTTCCGAAAAAAATTTCACTGAAAAATCCCTTTTACATGCCATATCTTCTAAACCATTAGTGTTAGGATATTGTTTTTTAAATATTTTTTTTTAGGAATTTTGTATACTTTCTTTTTTAATCATAGACTCAAGTTGTAGGACGTACCCGTGACGAGAAATTTTCAAAAAACTATTTTTTTTTTACTTTTCCAACATTTTAAAAGCCTTCCGAAGGTCGCTCGATATTGAGCATTTAGCAGTTTTTTTTTGGTCACCAAATTACAGGGTTTAGGCCAAAAAAATATCACATATGACTTTTTCTCCAAGAAATATACATGGTAAATGGTCTATAAACTGTCAAAAAATGAGTTATTTTAAAAAGCACCCTAACGATTTTTTTAATTTTAGGCTTAAAATAGTCGGAAGTCATCTCCAAAATAAAATTTCGAGGCAACTTGGACAGGCAAAGTTCATTTCAGTGAAAATTGGTTCAAGCTAGGCGTGCTCTGTTATTTTGCTTCGTTTTGAAAAATGTTATAATGTTTTTAAAGCAATCATTTATGCATTTATTATATTTAAAAACAATGCGTACGTGCTATCTTATGTAAATTTCAAATTTCTATCCCTAAGGGATTTTCGGCTTTGGCCGCCGCGGGCGCTGTCTGTCATATCCGGTAAATATCAAGGTCATGTCCGTACTCAATAATATTCGTCTATTGTTCGTCTGTTGTTTACACGTTTTTTCACATCGTGTGCATCGTTTCGGCGTACGTTTTTAATTATTTCGCAAAAACTGAGGAAGATCCCATTTTTTATAAAATGGGAAAATTTTGATGAAATTTTCGATTTTGAATATCTCTTTAAGTTTTTTGAATTTTTCAAACCAATTTTTAGGGGTTTTCTTTCCACATCTAATAAACGGATACTAGAATTTGCCTTAAAATTACTGACAATAGCTGAAATTCTTGAGATGATTTGACATGGAATTGCTCTGTTATTTATTAAGGAATAAGGTCGATTTTGATGCAATTATGCGTTTTTATAAGTTTTGCTTGTCGATTTGCTTATGGATTTCATCTTTTGATTTTATGAAAATAAGACTTGATGTAAACTAATAGCTAAAAATACGTTTTGAAGTACTTTAGGAATCTTTAGCTGTCACCCGCTATAAATATTTTAAATTTATTCGCAGAGAATAGTAATTTTACGGAAAAATTTAGTCATTCGTGTTATTTCAGATACTAACTACTTCTATCCTTTTGTACAGCTTAATAATTCCTCTAATAATTTTTCCTACCTCAGATTTTACTACAGAAAAAATTAATACCTGCTATTCTAATTAGGAAAATGTCATTAAAATAATATAACTTACTATTACTGTATTAAACTACACAAATTTTCGCCTTTGTTCCTCCATTGCAACCTATTTTAGTAAGTTTTCCAGCAAAAAGTCTCTCCGTGTACAATAGGGTGTACCGCAGTGCTACGGAACTTAAATGTACCAGCCTAAGAAGACAATAATAAGCCCGCGAAATTTTCTGAATTTTTGTTTATTCTTCTAAAAATATTAGCTATTTTTAACTATTGCAAGCTCAAAAACAGATATTACTGATCCGGATAAACGGTAAAAATGCATATTGTATCCACATTTACATGTATCTGCTTCGTAGGGACCCAATGGAAAAATGTCCTGTGATCGCGCGTTTATGGTAAAGTGACAGATAATCGTAAAATTCACGAAATTTTAGATATTTTTAAGTATTACAAGCTCAAAGATGGTTTTTTCTGCGCTGAATCAGCGGGTAAAAAATGTATATTGTGTCTACATACAGGGTTAGAAATAACCATTTTTGAGCTTGTAATATTTAAAAATATCTAATATTTCGTGAATTTTACGATTATCTGTCACTTTCACATGAACGCGTGACAACGGGACATTTTTCCATTGGGTATACAGGGTGTCCATGTATTCAAAATACATATTTATATTTCCTGTTTCCTTGTGAAAAACTGAGTAGAAAATGATCAATAAAAAAATTTGATTAAATGCATAATTACCGAGTAATTAGCAATTACAGGTTATCCAATCAAAAAAATGCGTTAGATAGCCAACAGTCCATGTGCCATCGCTAAGAGTGTGTGAGAATACAAGTTCAGAACGTATAATTTCCCCTCCGTTTATTTTTGTAGCAGGTTTTGACTCTTTGGTGCAACTTCACACTTAAACGAGATTCGAAAATTAAAAAGTATCTTTTTCGTAGCAACCAAATTAGAAAACATTGCTCGACGAGTTAATTAAAATGCATGTATTGTTTGAAATCTGTAGAATCCTTCTGAATTCTTAGCATTCCGCAGAATTCCTTCTAGTTCTGTAGAAATAATTACTTTAACATTTTTGAATTACCCTGAACACTTTTGAATACATTGAATTATTCAGATTTTCAAGACTTTTAAATACGAAGTGTTTAAACTGTCGGTACGGGTAAAAAAAGTTGTCGGTACCGGTTTTTGAACCGTACATGAAATTCAAGGAATTCAAGGAATTTACGGAATTTAAGAAATTCATGGAACTCAAGCAGTTCATGGAATTCAAAGAATTCACGGAATTCGTGGAATTAACGGTGTTGACGAAATTCACGGAATTCAAAGAATTGGAGGAATTCAGGGAATTCATGGATTTCGCGGAATTCATGGAATTCACGGAACACGTGGAATTTATGGAATTCATGGAATTTATGGAATTCGCAGAATTCACGAAATGCATGGAATTCAAGGAATTGATGGAATTCACGGAATTCCAATAATTCTCGGAATTCACGAAATTCAAAGAATTCGTGGAATTCACACTGTTGGTACCGGTAAAAAAATTACCGGTACCGACAATTTTTTTTACCGGTTTTTGAACCGTTAATTCAAGAAATTCAATGAATGCACGGAATTTACAGAATTCAGGGAATTAACGAAATTCAAGGAATTCATGAAATTCACCCCTTCCAACAGCTAGTGGCGGCTGGATGGTGCCCCTGCGACTGGACACAGAATTAATGATGGTCAAACCGCTACCCCTTTCCGACACTTCGTGGGTGCTGGAAGGCACCCCTGTGACGGGTCATAGAAATAATGTTGGTCAAACAACTACCCCTTCCCAATATCTCTTGGGGACGCAAGGCACCCCTGTGAATAGTCACAGAAATAATGTTGGTCAAAGCCCTATCCATGCATCTCTCTAATTTGTCTTCTGTGATCAATCACAGAAATAAGTGCAGTTTTACCCCTAACATTTTCTAATTTTTTTTGGTCTGTGACTTCAACTAGCAAGATGGCCGATATTGAGGATCAAACAGTAGAAATAAACACATGGGAGAAAAGTAAATTTTTAAATATTTTTGCCAGCAGTTTAAGATCTATCGACAATTTTGTTTACAGGTAACGACAACTTTTTTTTTACCGGTACCGACAATTTTTTTTTACCGGCACCGGTTTTGCATACACAACCTTTCCAATGCTGTAAATTCCTCCGAATTCTCCGAAGTTTGATACAATCAATGCAGTGTTTCTAATTCTTTCACAATTAGTTTAGTTAGTCGACTGCAGCTAGCAGTGAATGAAGATGTTCTTGTTAATTAAATCCCGCAGAATTCACACGAATTTTGTAGAATTCACTTCAAAATGTTTTTTTTTTTTTAAATTAATTTCAAGAGCTTTGATTACTTTTCAACCTATGAGAATACAGATTAAATTATTTGAAATACCTTCCAACGCTTTAGAATTAATTTAAAGAATTTTAAATACTTTTCACACTATGAAAATACGCAATCAACAGTTTAGATTATGTAGAAAAACACATAAATCCTATAAATTCTTCAAAATTGTTCTGAATTCTAATAAAATCATAGCACTTTTCCTAATTATTTCCCAATTAGTCAAGTTAGGGAGTCGGCATAGGTACGACTGAAGGCAGATGTACCCTTTATTTGAATCACACACAATTCTGTAAAATTCTGTAGATATACATTCAATACTTTTAAATTATTCAAAACGTTTTTAAATACTTTTTGAACTACGATAATACATATTAAATTATTCGTAATTGAAAGGCTCATAAATTCTAAAAATTCCCCTGAATTCTCCAGGATTCTACTAAAACCATAGCACTATTCCTAATTCTTTCCAAATTACTCAAGTTATTTCGACGGCTTAGCTACCACTGAATGAAGATGTAATCGTTATTTGAATTCTGCGGAATTCTCTCGAATTGCGTAGAATTCCCCTCAAAAGTTCTGAATTCACTTGAAGAATTTTTGAAAACTTTGAAGCAATGAGAACAGACACTGAATTCTTCGGAACTTAAAAACATTTAGTCTTGCTTTTTATAAAAGAAAAGTGTGATATGTTTAAAAATTTACTATCTTGGATTTTATAAGCGAAAGTAAGGAACTTCTTTTGACAGATATTATCAATCATCTTTTTGTCAAGTTTCTTCAGTATTTTTTCGTATGCAGAGTCCAATCAAGGGAGCCTGGTTTTGACAGGAGGCACTTACGAGCTTAACAAAAATCGGTTAATATTTAAAATTTACAATATTGCTTTATGTAACCGAAAATAAGGAACTGGCTTTGGTGGACATTTTCAAACGTCTTTTTCCCAAGTATTTTCAGTAGTTTTCGACTGGAGAGTCCAAACAAGCGTATTCTTTTTCTACGCGAGAAGTTTACGAGCTTTCAGAGAAGTGTGAATTGTTAAAAAATTTACTACCTTGGTTTTTATAAGCGAAAATAAGGAAGTAGCTTTGACAGACATTATCAATCGTCTTTTTCTCAAGTTTTTTCAGTACTTTTTCGTCTGCAGAATCCAATGAAGAAAGCCTGGTTTTGATGAGAGACACTCACAAGCTTAAAAAAAATTGCGTGGTGTTTAACATTTACAATCTTGCCTTCTGTAACCGAAAATAAAGAACTGGCTTTGATACACATTTCTAGTCATCTTTTTCCTAAGTTTTTTCAATAGTTTTTCGACTGGAGAATACAAACAAGCGTGTTCTTTCTTGACGGGAGATGTTTACGAGTTTCTAGAAAAGTGTGAATTGATTAAAATTTACTATCTTGGTTTTTATAAGCGAAAATAAGGAACTAGCTTTGATAGACCTTTTCAACGATTGAAAATGTCTATCAAAGCTAGTTAGTTCTTTTCGGTTACAAAAACCAAGATTGTAAATTTTAAATACCAAGCAATTTATTAAGCTCGTGAGAGTCTCCCATCAAAACCAGACCCTCTTCATTGGATTCTACAGACGAAAAACTACTGAAAAAAATTGGGTAAAAGACGATTGTTGATGTCTGTCAAAACTAATTCCTTATTTTCGCTTATAGAAACCAAGATAGTAAATTTGAAACAATTCACACTTTTCTAGAAGCTCGTAAGAATCTCCCGTCAAAAAATAACACGCTCGTTTGGATTTTTCAGTTAAAAAACTACTGAAAATGCTTGGGAAAAAGATGATTGAAAATGTCTATCAAAACCAGTTACTTATTTTCGGTTACATAAAGCAATTAAGGTTGTAAATTTTGAATACCTAACAATTTTTTTTAAGCTCGTAAGTGCCTCCCGTCAAAACCAGGCTCCCTTGATTTGACTCTGCATACGAAAAACTACTGAAAAAACTTGAGAAGAAGACGGTTGATGATGTCTGTCAACGCTAATTCCTTATTTTCGCTTATAAAATCCAAGATAGCAAATTTTAAACAGTTCACACTTTTCTAAAAGGTCGTGAACTTCTTCCGTAAAAAAGAACACGCTTTTTTGAAATCTCCAGTCGAAAAACTACTGCAAAAACATGGGGAAAAGACGATTGGAAATGTCTATCAAAGCCAGTTCCTTATTTTCGGTTATAAAAAGCAAGACTGAATGTTTTTAAATTCCAAAGAATTCAATGTTTATTATCATTGCTTCAAAGTTTTTAAAATTTTGGAAAGAATTAGGAATAGTGCTATGGTTTTAGTAAAACCCTGAAGGATTCACAGGAATTCGTAGAATTTATGAACCTTTCAATTACAAATAATTCAATATGTATTATCGTAGCTTGAAGAGTATTCAAAAATCTTGTGATTAATTTTAAAGTATTGAATGTATTTCTACAGAATTTGATAGAATCGTGTGTAATTCAAATAAAGGGTACATCTTACTTCAGTCGTACCTACGCCGACTCCCTAACTTGACTAATTGGATAATAATTAGGAATAGTGCTATGATTTTATTAGAATTCAGAAAAATTCGGACGAATTTATAGGATTTATGAGTCTTTCTACATATTCTAAACTACTGATTGCGTATTTTCATAGTGTGAAAAGTACATCTTCATTCACTGGTAGCTAGGCCGTCGTCTTAACTTGACTTATTGGGTAAGACTTACGAAATTTGCGATGGATTTAGTAGAATTCAGTGAATTCAGAGGAATTTAGAGAATTCAAAAATCCCTAAATTTCAAATAATTTAATCTGTATTCTCATAGGTTTAAAAGTATTAAAAACTCTTCAAATTAATAAAAAAACCTTTTGAAGAGAATTCTACAAAATTCGTGAGAATTCTAAGGGAATCAATTAACAAGTACATATTAATTCACTGCTAGCTTAGCAGTCGACTAACTAGACTAATTGTGAAAGAATTAGAAACAATGCAATGATTGTATTGAAATTCGGAGAATTCGGAAGAATTTATAGTATTTAAAAGGTTTTGTATGCAAAGCCGGTACCATCTTGCTAGTCGATGTCGCAGACTAAAAAAAATTAGAAAAGGTTGGTGGTAAAACTGAACTTATTTTTGTGATTAAGCCCAGAAGACCAATCAGAGAGATGCTGGGATCGAGCTTTGACCAACATTATTTCTGTG